>CAIGRK010357981.1:0-10565 GCA_903798315.1 Fraxinus greggii | reverse complement strand
TTGACTCCTTGTTCAATTAGTTCCTCAATTTTGTCATTTTAAAATTGTTTAGTATTCTCTTTACATAGATTATGACAGTAACAAATGTAATTATCAATTTTCAGCTAAATAATCTATCGCTTACGAAATCTAATCATCGTAGTTCATTGTCTATCTCACTTTTATTTGGATTTCGTGATTATGTTTAATTTAAACATTATAATGTAAATAATTAAAATTTATGAAGTTTCTTTTTGACGATTTTGTTGTTTTGTTTGGAAACATGTTTGAAAATAACATTATTGAACTTCAAAGGATGTCAATTCATGTAAAAAATTAGCTTTGAATCAATTAAATCATTGATCAGTACAAGGTGTTTAATAAAATGAGAATGTGAATTTTGTTATTTTCTATGAAAAAGTGACATTTTGTCACTTTTCAGAAAAAAAGCCACACTATATCCTTGGAGCAATTAACTAGATGCATGTGTGCATTTTTGAAAATTTGAACATACAAATTCAAGCCCCGTTTTATGGTCATACATATAAAAAAGAAAACTTGAATCAATTAAATCATTGATGCATGCAATGTGTTTGACAAAAGGAAAATGTGAATTCCGTCACTTTTCTCAAAATAAAGTCACACTATATTCTTGGAGTAATTAACTAGATGCATACGTGTGCATTTTTGGAAATTTGAACATAGCAATTCAAGTCATGTTTAATGGTATTACATATGAAAAAGAAAATTTTGAATCAATTAAATCATTGATGTATGCAAAGTGTTTGGCACAAGAAGAATGTGAATTGTCACCTTTTTATACTTTTCTCAAAAAAAGTCACAGTATCTCAAGGCGTTTTACCATTTTAGGATTTAAGACGCAATTAATACTTCTTTAAAAGGTTTAATTAACTTAAGGAGTATTAATCAAAACACTGTTAAAAAAAGGGTATCTCCTCATTTAATATTTCCTAACCTCACGCGTGGTTATGAATATCTCAAATATTGTTCTATGGGGGATTTTGGTGTAAATGGTCCCTAACGTTTTTCTTCAGTGTGTAAATGATCTTTAACATTTGTTTCCTGACATTATCCCTACCCTATGTGTTTGGTGGCCAATTGGTCCTTTTTATGAAAAAGTCTAATATGCCCAGCCTGTTTGGTAGCCATGAATCAGTCAAAAGAATTCATTTTTTGCCCGTTAGAGCCACCAAATTTGACTTTTTTCCTCACAGTCATTTTTTTTAACCATTGTAACGGTCATTTTTTTCTAAAATTTTGCGGATTCATATAGCAGCTGGTCTCATCCCTAATGTTTGGAAAAGGTGTAAATGGATCCCATACCTTTACTTTTTATAAAAAGTCCGAGTAAGATTTTTTTATTGACCAAATTGATAATATATATCGTCCCTGTTTGGTACACATTAAAATTTTCATTCTTATTCTTTTACTTATTTTCAATCACACATTCTTTAATAAAGTAATATTTTCTATCATATCAATAACTTTTCATTTTTTTTTCAACCACATATTCTTCATCAATCTACTATTCTAAAATACATTCTTCCAAAATAATGTGGCTCAATTGTTTTTGTACATTTTACAAATTATAATGAAATAACTTAAATTAAAGCTCATAATTAATAAAAGAAATCATTACTTTTACTATTAAGCAATTACAAAATTTAAAATTTTACTTTGTGGTTATAACAATAAAAGAAACACAACCTTGTTTCACTGATTTGATCTTCAAATAATGTTATTTAATTGAGCTATTCATTTATTGAGGGCAAATAAGTTCTTGAAAATATAAAATTCATTTACAAAATTTTCTTCAACGATATTTGCGACACCCTAACCCCTATCCGCACATCGTTGCCTCCTATTTGTTTTTCTTCATCCTTTCGATTATCGTTTTTTCATTCATCAGCCCCTGTTTGAGCCACATTATTTTTTTATTCTCATTCTTCTACTCATTTTCAACCACATATTTTTCAATAAAATAATATTTTATATCACGTTAATAACTTTTCCTTCTTTTTCAACCACATATTCCTCATCATCAATCAAAAAAATACATTCTTAAAGTAAAAATGTGCACCAAACATGAACTCAATCTTTTATTGAATAGAATTGATCCCTCGAAAAACATTTCAAGAGCATGACACTTTTTTTTTTAACCACACGGTGCAAACCGATAACCTCGTAGGCACAAGAATACAAATGTTCACCTAAATTGGATAATTTCCACAGAACCGATACTCGTCTGCAGTTTTCCGTTAAAAAATAATAAATAAAAAAAATAAGATGAGACGAAGTTCATATGAACTCAACGACGGTATGCGTGCACTGTCAATTTTCCTGAACAATAATACTAGAAACCCTAGCCTTAACCGAAATCCAATCTAGCATTATTTCCACGTCTCAATAATCCTCTTGTTCTTTGTCTGCGGATAATTTCAGCTCTGAACGCTATGGAATCCAGTGAAGATTCTGCGAAAACGGCAATAAAAACAACAGCAAGGCAATTTTCCATTTCTCTCAAGCTTAATTNCCTGAACAATAATACTAGAAACCCTAGCCTTAACCGAAATCCAATCTAGCATTATTTCCACGTCTCAATAATCCTCTTGTTCTTTGTCTGCGGATAATTTCAGCTCTGAACACTATGGAATCCAGTGAAGATTCTGCGAAAACGGCAATAATAACAACAGCAAGGCAACTTTCCATTTCTCTCAAGCTTAATTTATGAGAACCCTCTGTTTTCTTGCTGGGAAGATCATTCCGATGACTTAGAAATTCGATTTTTTTACGAAATTAAAATAATTAGGATTAATAATATAAAGATCGACCTTGTTAGTGATTCGTTTTATTTGTGGACAATGAATTTGTTCTTTTGTTAATGTTTTTGGATTGCTTGGCTGGTTTTATTCGTCGGTTTGTTATTGTTTTGCGAGGTGTTCATTATAATTTATACAATCAGATTGTTGATTTGCATTTACTCGTGTTTGCAATAGTTGGTAACTCTTTTTACTTGCCATTATAGAAGCATGTGAACGAATAGCTGAAAGACCAAATTAGTTTCCGAATTCAGTTGCTAAGATAGAACAACCTGAAAAGGATCTCGTGTACGAAGATTTAGAAAGTGAGAAATATTAGAGGTTTAACTGTGGACAGATTGAGAGATTCCATACATTTTTATCTCCTTTTGTTTATTTTGAGAGCCTTGTGTAGTCAAACTAGTAGAGATTTCAGGAAGGCTTCTTAGAAGATGTTCGCCTCGATCCCTTTAATGCCTTTCTTATCATATAGGTGATACTCTAATTATATCACAAAGAATGAGAAACTCTGTCTTTCCATCTCTCTCATGGACAAAATGTACCGTATTTAACATTATTTGATCTACGATGTGCTAGGTTCTTGTGAACTTTCTGTTTATGATTAATTTAAGCTTTGTGACATTATGCTGACTGGCTATCTTCATTTCACAGTAATTCGTTACATACTGTTTGCTAATTTTTAATATTTTAGTTGACATAAGTTGACACTGTGCGTTACAAACTTTATCATATTCTAATATTTGAATATTCCCCCCTAAATTACTGGACGTTGTGTGTAATTTGTGACTGAATCCAGGCATAAGTGTGCAGCATGTTTCAAGCAGTATAAGAAAAAGGAGCATCTTGTTGCACATATGAAAATCTCGTACCACTCAGTTCACCAGCCTCAATGCGGTGTGTGTCAAAAGCATTGCAAATCCTTTGCATCACTAAGGGAACACACAACTGGTGATATACAATACTACGGTTTGGAACATCTTTTTGTCAAAGGTTCACTCGGGTGCTCATACTCATAATCATTTCCTCAAACCTTTAGGTTTTCTGGCTAAAGGGAATTGTTCAAAAATATTTGCTGAAAGAGGTTGCACCCTCTGTATGAGAATTTTGGACAGTCCGGCTTCCCTCTGTGAACACCTGGAAATCTGTTGCCTACCTGCTCCTTTTCCCCTTGTGAGTTGACCTGGGAAATGTCCCCTCTTTTTACCTCAAAAACAAATTGAGATATTCATAAGCTTTTTTTGCAGGAAATATTATGGTTGTCGGAAAATGAACTTTGCATGTTACAAGCACATTAACTTCGAACCTTTTGTTTTATTATACAGGATTTGGTGAAGATGCCTTGGACAGAATCTCAAATTGATATAAATGGCAGTGGGAGAATTCCTGAAGCAATTGCTATGGACTGCGAAATGGTTGGTGGAGGAAGTGATGGGTCACTGGATATATGTGCTAGGGTATGCCTTGTTGACGAAGATGAAAACCCGATTTTCCTTACTTATGTAGTACCGCTAATTCCTGTTACCGATTATAGGTATCTGGGTGATGCATATGATCTACTTATTCTTTAATTTTTTAATTAGGTTAATAGGTGTGTTCATCAGTTATAATCCTATGTATATTATTGTTTTAGGAACGAAGTTACTGGTATTACTGAGGAGAATATGAGAGATGCTATGCCACTCAAGGAAGTGCAAGATAAAATTTTGCAGATTCTCTACAACGGAGAGTCGATTGGGATATTACGGTTACATGGTGGCAAAGCTAGAGTTCTTGTGGGTCATTCCATTGGGCACGATTTAAATTGCTTGAGAATGAATTATCCTGATCATCTCCTGAGGTGAAGTCATTTTTGGGCAATTAAGTTTCAAACCCTTTTCATAAGATTACATTGCATCCGACAACCAGTTCGAAGAAATTGATATATTGTCTTGATGTCTTCAATAGAATGGACTTCTCGTTTCATGCAAGATGTGGAGGCTCGTAGACAATATACAGAGCTCATTATATTTTGATTTATGGTGATATATGTTCTTTAATCCCAAATCCTGCTCCCTTTCCTTTGTCCCATCTCCGAAAAGGGAGGAAAATGGGGAGAATCGGGGGCTAACTTATTGGTTTATAAATTTTAACGATTTCATACTTTCTTAAATTAGACCAAGTTCTCACCAGGGAATTGTAATATGAACCTCCATTTCTACCTGGTGTATCTACGAGCTGGGCATTGTATACTGGTTGTCCTTGAATTTTAGCTTCTATAATCAAGAGTAATAAAATAAGAAAGAAGTGGATGAAGTTGTTTTGCTGCGTACTCCATTGTCCTTAATATTTCACCCTTTTTAGGTGCAGGGATACAGCAAAATACCCTCCCTTAATGAAGACAAACCCCGTCAGTCACTCGCTCAAGTACCTTACCAAGACCTATCTCGGGTAAGTTGTCATCCAGTGATTATTCTTGGGGTTCCTTTTTTTTCTTTCGCTAATTTAAGATACATTTAAAAAAAAAAAAGAGATTTGGAGCTAAACTGAAGTACCGGAGACAGAGTAAATAAAAACCACCTGAACGACTCTTAAGGGTGGGTGTGGGCGTTTATGGTTTTCTTGGGCTTCCTTTCAGTTGCTAATCCATAATCTCCCATTTTTCTGTTATGAACTCTAAACCGAGTGAAAAATATATTGGAGTTAATAATTTTCTCTACGTAACTGCAAGAATGGCAACTCTAGATGAGCAATATTTTTACTGTGAACTTTTCTGCAAATTTTGCAGTCTCGTGATCATTGATCTGAATTGAGATTTCAGTAATATGGCCCAACAGTTTTGAGGTCAAAAGAAATAAAATGGTTCTATTTTAGATGTGCTGTCTCCATATACTGCTAAAATAGTTTAGTAAGGTGACAGTATTCTAGTCGATTTGCAATTCCTTCAATGTTTTGTTGTTGGCGTGTGATATTGCAAGTTTGGTTGACATGGGCTTTGGTTTAATAGGTATGATATCCAGTCGGGGTTGCATGATCCTTACGAAGATTGTGTATCAGCAATGAGGTTGTACAAGAGAATGCGGTCACAATATCACCCAAGAAAAGGTATGGGGATGTTATTGGCTGCTACTCATAGTATATCTACGAACACTTTTGATTCTTGGAAGCCCAAAGAACTTGAGAATATGACACCAGATGAGCTTTTCAATATCTCCAAATCAAATTACAGGTGTTGGTGTTTGGATTCAGGGCCTCTTTCATAATTTGGAAATTCTTTAGGCAGTGTGTACATGTATATGGTTAACATTCACCCAAATATTGTTGGAAATGAAGAGAAATAAGTTAATAAAACCATATATTAGGTTTGATGGACAGGACAGTAGTTTAAAATCTTGTCCATCCTATATTAGAAATGTCGAGTAAATGGGCATTAGTGACTCATTTTTATTATAAAGATGATTTTATAAACATACTTCTTTTCATGCTCCATTGATGGACGAGGAGAATTCAGAGTGCGCGCTAAAATTTCTTTAAAAACGGCATTTCTTAAACATTATGGGAGGTCCAATTCATGGGTCTACTTAAACTTGTGACTAAATCTCCATTAATGAAAATATACATACAAATTTACAACAGAAAAATGACCCCACAAATCAATACGTGGAACACTCACCGTACAAAAAAATGAAAAAAAAATCCGTAAATTCCATGCGCCGGAGTACCTACGCCAGCCAATTCCGATGACATGTAGATCTATTAATGTCTACTGACCGTCCAAATCATCACCACTCTCATCATCATCATCGGCTTCATCGGACGATAGAGGCACCAGCAAACATGTCCCGTGCAAGTGCCCATTCAGGCACACGAAATACTCTAATCCCTCATCGTGCGAGCCAAGCCTCCTAGCCGCACTCTTCTTGGGTACAAGCCGAGCTGCGGTCATACTCCAGACCCGAGTCCCACAATAAGGACATCGGATTTCCTCCTCAAACTCCACACGGCGGTTTATCAAATACTCCCGGGTCCTCGACTTTTTAAATTCCCGAAATACCCCTCTATAAATACCTAAATAGTACTCTTTGCCCCTCGCTGGATGCTCACATGGGTCGCTCAAATACAGTACATCTCCTCTGCATTTCTTCGCCAAAAAGCTCTGACCCGAAGTCTTCGAAAACCGGGACTCCTCCACGAAATGACCATGTAAGGGTTGACTCAGTCCAAAATACCGATGCGACTCACATCCGCAGCAGAAAAATAGTAATTTCGCCATCGTCTGCCATCCGCCGCAAATTCGGCTGTTAGGCACACCACCCATCAATGAAGCTATCATTCGCGGCGCGCGATACACGCATAATTCCCTCCAGAGAAGCCGTTTCGAGATGGCACGGAGTTTATGGTTTACCGACGCAGTCGCGCAGAGATCTCGAATGTCCCATTTTAAAGACTCGAAAACAAGGACAAGAATCCGCTCGTTGAAAATGCCGGACTCGGACGACTCAGTAGCCTTGTTAACCTTCTGACTCGGAGACTCGCTCATTCTTATCACGGCGATGTGAGGAATTTTCTTCTGCAAACGCATATATATAGGCGTGTAACAGTCAGAGGGACACGTGTAAGGCAAAGAATTAGTGATTAACTACTTAGAAATTATTAGTTTTCCGCATGCGAGACACGCGTCAAATTTTTGTTTAATAAGACTATCGTGGCCTCTTAAGATTGGTTGAGTGAAGCATTGTAGAATCGAGGAGGAACGTAAGCGTGTGAACTGTAGTGGAGATGATGCCACGTGGCTGATAGAAAAAATTATCAGGATGAGTACGTGGATAATACTGGGAAAATGTACGATTCGCAATATTAAAAATATCTGCGATCTACAATTATTTGGTCCTCCACGTATGGATTCTGGACTTTGAATTGACTGGGATTTGATTATTTTATATGACATCACATCGAACGGTCGGGTTGTGTGGATGCAGAATAGAATAAAGCAAATAATATTAAAAAATGACAAATAAATGCTAAAAAAATAAAAATCTTGTTCGTTAGGTCTTACTTGTAGCACTCACTGTGTCTGATATAGATTCTAACTCAAGTAGACATTAGGTGTTTTACTCATTGATAATTTACGGTTACGGTTTAATCGTAATTTTCTTATCCTTGCAGAAAAGTTTTATAAGAAGATTTCTTACACCAGTTTCCTTTTATACTTGTAAAATTGACTTGATTAAACAATCTAATTTATTTTAAGCGTCTTTTTTAAGTCAATGTTATTATGTTGACTTCTTGTCTTATTGGAACTACTGAAGAGAGTTTTGAGGCTCTTTGCCACGAGCAAAAGCCGAACGAGTAAAATTTACTACGTTATATTTAAACAATTGTAATTAACTTTATCGTTAAATTTTTTTGACATACAAAATTATTTCGCGTGGAAATCGCTAACAATTAAAACATGGTTCATACGATTCTGTAAGGAACAAACCTCTTGAAATAAAGTCTCAACAATGGGTGTTTTATTTATGAAGAGTACAATTTACAAAAAAACGAAATGCCTCCAACGGGCACAAGCACACAAAGTTAATTGAAAGTTTGACTAAAAAGAGTTACTTTTCCATTTAGAAGCCCCCATGTTTACAGCATGAATGTTAATATTTTTTATTTTTTTTTGTTTTTGTTTTTTGTTTCAAAGAGATTCCAATGTGGGACTTTGTAAAGCACACTCTCTTCAAATTAATTTCTTTTTCCATTTACAATCCAATGCATGTTATCTTTCATTTTAATTTTATTGTAACGACACAATAAAATACTATAAAAATATTAAATAATTCATCATACGACAAAATAAAAATTAATTTTACCCAAATTTAATCATTAATTGGTGTTCTCTCTCTCTCTCTCTCTCTCTCTATATATATATATATATATATATATATATTAAATTTTTAATTAAGTTGAAAATTTTACTTTTTTTTTTTCCAATTTTGTGGTATAAAATATATATATTTATTACTAGAGGTTCGATCCTTCTTTCATCCTGGTTCAATATTTTCACTCTTGACCTTTTAACTTGTTCGGGTTCACATTCTGGCCCATTTGTAAAACATTACTTAACATTATATTTATATATTGATAGTATATAAAAAATCTTGATCGTGTGTGTCATTATCGACCATTATATCCTTATCTTTTCCTTATTTTCCATTTCATTCTTATCTCTCGCCGAATTATATTTTAATCTTATTTATCCACAAGCTGAACATCACCTTTGGAATCCACATGGAAAGAGCACAAGGTTGGTGAGTTCAATTGTTGGCCAGCTTTTAAACCAATGAAATGACTACAAGTGGTCCATTGTGTGTGTGTGTGTGAGGATTTCGACGCGTGGCAGGTGCAGAGATATCTTGTTGTCGACAACATTACTTACAAATTTTTGTCTTTCATGAGAAATAGACTTTGCATCTGCTTTATAGATCACGGTTGGGTCTCTACTCAAAGAACGTAAGAAGCTAAACGACGATCAATTTAACTAACTCGAAAAAATATCTCAATTGACACTTGTAATTACACGTCGCTTTAATGTTAGTTTGGATGAAGTATGTTTGTATTTCTATGTAGGGATTGCAACGAGACAGGTCAATGGCGGTTTTGTCATTCTGATCTCTCTTTCGATCGGATATTTTTGTTATTTTGTCTAGATTTCATACCATTTAAAAGGGACATCGGAGCTGTCACTATCTCGTTTATAGGGCCCATTTATTTTATATATTTTTAGGTAGTGAATATTATTGTTTTTTCCAATTTTTTAAGAACAATTGATATTCTCTTTAAAATTATGATAAATCTTTTTTTGTTTGATAAAAAATTAAAATTAATTTTAAATGTGATGGATAGTGGGGCGGGGACCATATTTTTCGTACCCATCCCATACTACTTCGGGCCCCTTCCCGTTTACCCAATTAAACAAGTAATTATCGCCCTATTCGTGGTGGAGCCTTTTAGATATCGAGTTGGACAATTTTTTTTTGACATCCCTACGATGGGGCAATGGAGCAGGGGTGATGTTGGAATTTCCAACGGATTCTTCTAATGATTGTTTTGCTAATGTATTTTTCAAAATGAAAAAAGATTTCTCAAAATCATTCCCTACTTTTGAAAGAGAGTAATTGGAATCTCACGGTAACTAAAAAGTGTAGCTTGCATAAATCTAACTAGGGCTTGCGATGGTGGAGGATATGGATTAAAAAAATGGAGGGATTTCAATTGTAAGATGTTTAATGAACTGCCATTAGAATTAAGATCTCACTGAAAGAGAAAAATATCAATTATCTCAATTTGTCACCTCGTTTCCCTATTTTCATACTTATTTATTGTTTTGAACTTAACAAAAGGAATATTTAATAGCCACAAACATCATCCAAAAATGTTGGGAAAGCTTGCGGAAGACGGATTCCAACAACTCACCTAAATTATGCTTATTCAAAACCCATTCGAACAGGTATAACCCGACGCACGTACATTGGCCGACTTTTAAGCTCACATGAAGAATGCCTTCAACAGCATAAGGGACGGGGGATTGGCAAGAATTCCTATTTAGCCTTGTCCGACTACATGCTTCCATTCCCCTAGGAGTCCTAACTTGGTATGCTAGATCAAGAAAGTGATTTACGTTATGGCCACTGACAAGCGAAAGCAAGAGGTTTCAGTTATGTCGAAGATCGAGGTTAGATTCACTTCGCGTTCCAACATAGATCTTGAAAGAATTTGTATTAT
>CAIGRK010357861.1:0-13758 GCA_903798315.1 Fraxinus greggii | reverse complement strand
ATATACCTTTAAAGAATAGATAAATATATATTTAAATTTAATTATAAATTAGTCTATATAAAATTTTATAATTTAATTAAAATATATATTTTTCAGAAAAATTAAATGAAAAATGAAAAAAAAGTTATAAAAATAAAATTTAATTTTTTCATAGAAAATAGAAATAAACAATAAGAGAGAGAAAGAAAAATATAAACTAATACAATCAATAGAAAAAAAATAAATTTTAATCATAACTCTAATGTTTGTAGAAATGAAGAGGAAACAGAAATATTGAAAAGAAAATACATATTCATTTCTTCTTTTTTGTAAAAGTCTCCCAAAATCTTGTGATTAATGAGAGACAAATTTTGAGATTTTATGTGAGTACTTTCTGCTTAAAAGTTAGGACCATGCAGACTTTTTTAAAAGTCTCTAAAGTCATCAAAACTTGAATACCCCAAAATTTATAGAGATTTCTAAAAAGTTTTAATTGAATATATCGTGACTTTTAGAGACTTTTTAAAAGTTTGTAAAAGTCTCAATTGAATACACCAATACTTTTAGAGAGTCTCCAAAAGTCTACATTGAATACCCCTAAACTTTTTAAATTTCAAAAAGTCATTAAAAGTTTCAATTGAATACACCCCCTAAGTTGCATACTTAGTTAATTTCGTGACTTTTCATTTTTGCACTTGTGCAGAATGTTTATTGGCTGGTTGGGGACAAAAAATCTCAACGCCTTCGAAGGGAACGCGGGACAACCCTATGACAATTAATACAATTCAATTTAAATTTTATTTCTCGTGGGACGATACTCTTTCTCACTACATTATTATTACTTACCAACAATCTTGTAAGCTTACTAATTTTCGCAGAACATAGTGCTATATCCTTATCTGCATTTTAACACACAATTCAATAAAAATCTACTTAAATATGGTTGTAAAAAAAAGTTAAGTGGACTCCATAGACAGACTTTGTTTACATACGGTCGATGCATGTTGACCATCTACTTAAAGTTAATTAACAGATCGTTAACCATTACCAGACGGCCAAACTGTTGTTTCCTATTAATAGATGGTTTGGACCACCCGTTTTGTAATATTTTTTCAAAAATTAAGAGACTGTCCAACAATTTATATAAGCCAATATAGCATTTTACAGTTATAAACAAAACTCAACCTATTGAAATCCAAACAAAGTGAATGAAAAATTGCGAATGTACTTATACAAAATGATGGAATATTGACTTCTAAGGACCAAGTCATGAGATGTTTATGTTGAGTTTTTTATTTTTTAATATAGGAAGAGATAAATAATGAAAGAGTCGTTTATTTTATCTGAATTTGAATGATTTTTTTGGATTTTGGTACAGAACTCCCCATCATTTGTACCTATTGCAGAATACCCGCTTTAAAAAAAAAAAGAAAAAAAATTGCTTGAAACTGACATTTGAGGTGAGATAGACCCGAGTTTTTTCTATTTTCTCAATAGAAAAATTATAAAATAACGAATATACCCTTTATATTTAAATAAAAAGAAAAGGAAAAATAAATAACTATTTTTAACTGTAGACCCAAATTTCTCAAAAACGTGCAAACAAGTCCCAAAGAATAATTAAAAATTTAAAATTAAATCCATTTTTCTTCCCCATCTTCCTCCCAGCACCACCACTACCACCAAAATCACCAATCCAATCAATTTTGCAATCAACAACTTATTAAAAACGTAACTCTAGATATGAAAGATTGATTGGACAAATTTAGTTCATAATTTGTCCACAAATTAATTCAATTTGTCCGATTTTATTTTTTCCAAATAATGGACAAGTGATGGATTCCCAAAAATTTGTTTTATTTAAAGGTTAATTATATTGTTATCACAAAATTTTAGTTGCAATGCCACCTTATAATCACACTACAATTAAAACATATTTTTAATAAATATATCAAAACAAATTTACAATTATGGTTATAACTCAATAAAAATTAAAAAGAAAAAATAATATTATGGTATACTCCTCATTGTCCTCATCTTTGCCCTCACATTCTTCCTCGCTAACTCCCCCACCTACCGGCTCAATTATCAATTAGATTACACGAATCCTTGCTTATTTCTGATCACAATCAAGTGCTAATGCGCCATGGTTTATTAATTTCTCAAATATTCAAGATGGGATCTTGAAATACATGTTGAAATTGGTGGAATATGAAATCAATTACATATCAATAAATAATGTTTGGATTTGCTTTATAAATCTCCGCATGTTTAAATATGAGTTATATATGTGGTGAATAAATATATAAGTGAATAATAAATAGGATGTTTAAATCATTTTACCCGTGGTTATTTTAGTACATAAAAAATTTATGGTGTAATAAACATTTATTGTAGGGATAATATAACCACATTTATTTAAATAGAAGGGTGAATTCACTGTTTCACAAGACTTTATTGTGAAAATGAAAGAAAATTGGATCTTCTGCACCACGATTATTCAGTCAGTTTTAAATGATAGGGGGTATTTCCAATAGATCCAAAGAATAGGGGATTTTGTGCAATAAAACTTCTTCCTCTTTTGTTATTAATTTCTTCTCTTGACCAGGCCATTTCCCATCTTCCCCGTTGCGTTGGACGTGCTCTGAGTTTATGCTATTTGTGTCGGATTGGCCCAAATTTGAAATCCTATTTCGGTCTGAAGCTATTTTAAAGCCGTAGATTAAGCGAGATTTTGAAGTCGGTGAAGTGGTGCAATTTGTTTTGCTCGTACTCTCAGGGTTAAATACCGTCTCTCTTGACCAAAATATCCGTCCTTTCCGAGAATCTCTCACCGCTACATACAACCACAGAATTGTCTGTAAAGCGCCGTGCGGGCTGTAATTCGTGTATATATAGGCAATTGCTTACGAATTGGCGATAGCTATTTCTCTCTATGGAGTTTGAAGCAATGGATAGCAGTGGTGAGTATACACGCACTTAGAATTGAGATTATTTTTTTATTTATTAATTTGTTTATTAGTTTTACGTCGGTTTATGTCTAATCATTGTATAGATGTGATTTTTTTAAATAAAAGACTTAGGTTTCGTAATTAATTCTTCGACATATTGGAATTCCTGGAAATTAAACCTAGGGTTTATGATTTTTAAGTATTAGGGTTTTTAAGAATGGGTTGCTGCAATTCTAATAATTAACTTAAAAATACAATATGTGGCCCTCTCGAATTCCACTTGTTCTCGATGAGATTTTTGTTCGTCGAAACCACATTTTAAAGTTGGTTTGTATCCGTGGATATTTGGAGATTGGATTTGAATGTATGAAGGAGGAGCTTAATCGGTGTTTATAGAGTATTGAGTAAATCGAGGCTTTCAGTTGCTGCAGGTAAGACATTTTTCCCCTCAAGAGCTTAGTCAGTTATTAAACGTTTGTATATAAGCATGGAAGATTCCAAAATTTTATGTAATTTTTTAGTGCTTTACATTTTTAGAACACTGGAGATTAAGTTTTTTAATTACCACCAATTATTAGGAACTATGGGATTTTCTCCTCGTCTCCAGTGATCATATGTATGTCAAAATGAATAGAGAAAAGAGAATACTAAAGAGTGAAAAATATTTAAAAAGGCGTAATAGGGTATTGAGGCCTTTTTCCTTCACAAGGCAAGGTGTAAGCCTCACGCTAAACCAAAAAATGTCAAATAATTATTGAAATGTAAAATAATCTCATAATGCATCATAAACAATCTCCAAAATTCTTGATTTTAAAGTGTGCAAACAAGCAAAATTAAAACTGTAAAGAAACTATTATTTTAGTTGGTGGGGATAGTGAACTATACATAAAAAGCATAATTTTTAATGTTTTAGTGGACAATGGGTTATTCTCAAAATGGTTTAGGGTATCTTTGAGCCACATTATTTTTGAAGAATGTATTTTGGAATAGTAGATTGATAGAGAATGTATGGTCGAAAAAGAAGGAAAAGTTATTGATGTGATGGAAAATATTGTTTTATTGAAAAATGTGTGGTTGAAAATGAGTAGAAGAACGAAAATGAAAATTTTAATGTGGCTCAAACAGGGGCTTAATAAGAATTTTTATGTTTTGTGGGTCACAAGCCTTGAGGTGGTGCTGTGAGACGTGTGCTTCACACTGCTGAGACATGTGCCTTTAATAACTACCTCACAATCAGCGCCGAGGCATTTTTTGCACACTTCACTTTGAGGTGGGCCTTAAAGCGGTTTCAATTGGGTTTTTTAAAATATTAAGACATGTACTGAGAAGATCGTTCTCATAAACCATTTTTTACAATTAACTCATCATTTTCATGGGTTTGCATTCTAAAATTTGATTTAGATGGTAGCCTAACTTCGTTTTTTGGCAAGTGATGGAGGAACAATGATGAACAATATTTCCTTCTATCATCTATTCCAAATACTTAGTTATATTTTGGGCAAGAAAATGTAATTATTTTTCGTTTCTTGATGATTTGTTATGCCCATGGATATATACCCTTTCCGTTGAAACAAGTGCAGGCACTGATGATGATCATCCACAGCCACAATATAACAGAGTTCCAGTGGGAGGTCGTGTAGCAGGTAATGGAAGATCTTTTGTAGGCTCAGCTCCATATCAAAGAACGCAGAGTGATATGGAGTCTGAAATCCATAACCTAGAGCAAATAGCATATGCTGCAGTCCTACGAGCTTTTAAAGCACAGTCTGATGCCCTCACATGGGTACGCGATGTTGCTGATCTTGTCTTTTCCTGGATGTTTGAAAGCTGTTGATTTGGTTTTGATGCTTCATAACATGTTGTGGTCCTCAGGAGAAGGAAGGTCTAATAACAGAACTAAGGAAGGAGCTAAGGGTGTCAGATGACGAGCACAGAGATCTACTTACCAAGGTCAATGCAGATGATCTCATTCGTAGAATCAGGGAGTGGCGAGAAGCTGGTGGAACTCGTAATGTAGCCTTCAATGTTCCTCAGCATGTTAACGATCAACTACCCAGTCCTGCAGTTTCAGCATCTCGCAAGAAGCCGAAGACATCCCAATCAGGAAATCCATTCGGGATGCCATCTCAGTCATTACACCCTCAGCCTGCTACAACACATCCATTGTCTTCAGCGGGAAAATGGGGACCGTCTTTAGTAATGGGTGGCAGAAGGCCTAATTCCGTATGTTTGAATTATAAAAATATGAATGATATTTGTCAAACTAACTTTTCGTTTCACCTTTCTATTATTTTCCAATTTTTTCCATAGGGCCAGCAAGTTGTGACCCCTGCAAAGCCCACGCAATATCCGATTAATAACCTTGGGTCTTCTGGTGCACCTTCTGCCAATGACCTCGCCGAAAGTACACATGATCCGTTAATTGGTAGGAGGGTGATGATGAGGTGGCCTGCAGACAATAACTTCTATGAGGCTGTCATAACTGAGTACAATCCTGTAGATGTACGTCCTTTTTGGTTTTCCTTAGTTTAAGGATCACTTTGATGTGGGTTTTGTGGGGTTGAATATGCCTCTTAAACTGGAGTTAAAAAAAAAAAAGTGTATTTTATGTTGAATGTGTTGACATGGATGAGAAATACAAAGATGGAGAATGGATCCCATTAAAAATCATTGCAAGAAAAAGGATACAACAAGGGTAGGGTAGGATTTCGAAAGAAACAATAAATGCATTGAGTTTGAGACTTGTTTCCTCTTTTATACCCTTTTGTGCTGTACGCTATGTAGAGAATCACAATTACCTTCTTGTTTACCGTGAAACTAAACTTCCTTACTCATCTTCTTTTTACATCACAAATGATGATCACTGTAGTTAATATTTTGATATTCTGGCATGTTGTATGTTATTATTAATTCTATTTCTATAAGAAGCATTTGTTTCATAGTTTTCACACAATTCTTCAATCTGAGTTTACAATTCATTTTTTTGTGTTTTTCACCGGTTGTAGCAATTGCTGATTGTCTATCCACCTCGTAGGGTGCATTTTTTAATTTCAAAAAGGGGAATTGGGGATGCAATATTATTCTGGATAAGTGGAGCATGCGATGAAACTGGCATTTGAAACATGCCAAAATATATTTTAGGAAAAGGAATAAGAAATAGATTACAATTTTGATTTTCATTAATTTAATTTTTTTCCTTTCCATATTTATTAGATTTGTGATGTGATTAGGTATCTTTGCTTTTCCCTAGGATCCTTTTTCCATTAGTAGATATTTGTAATGCTGGCAAGCTACTGACTTTTTGTTTTATTTTCTTGACTTTGAGCATATGACCATGGTGGTGATAAAATATATCGTGCGCCCGTACAGAAACAGAAAAGAGAATCATAAAATACAGGCTATATCGATTACCTACTGTGTGTGCTGCATGTATATACAAGAATACTCAGATTTGTAATTATAGTCTATGGAATTTCCTTTTTTGTTGAATACAATAACAATCAAATAAAAACTTTAAAATTTAAAAGGAAAAAATACAACTTCAGGATCATATTTTGCCCTTGTTTGACATCCATTCTATTTCTCATTTTTGTTCTCTTTCTTCATTTCAACCACACATTCTATCAATAAAATAATATTACACATAAACCCAAAAACTCTCCTTATTTTTTAACCAAATATTCTTCCATCACTCACTATTCCAGAATTTATTCTTTCCCCAAAATGGGTGTCAAACACAAGCTTTTTCATAGTTATTAACTACTGTACGTCTGTGTACGGAGAGAGAAACATGCAAATAGAAAGGAAGAAAAGGAGAAGTATGCTAGAGGGAAGAATATTACAATAAAAAAGGAAGGAAAAGACATAAGTGGAGTGGAAACTTGAATGTTTTGTTTGGTAAAAATTTCTTTGTAGTTCTATGTGATTCTGATGGATTTAGAAGTTAAAAACTTCTTTAAGTTAGAACATGAGCATCAGCTGAACATATTAAACCGGAGCCGGTTCAAATTGGTTTTGTTTTCTGGGTAAGTGTCTTGTTCATTTAATATAAGAACCAAATGTTTCATAGGCTGGTTCAGCAGTCGAACTGGTCGTCTGTCAGGTTTTAATTAAATGATAAGTAGGACAAGTTGTTTTGAAATTTGTGGATGGTAGACTATTGATTTATTGATATTGAGTGATGTTGAATTGAAGGATGTGTTATCCTTCCCTTGATCCTTTTCTATTCCCTGTTCCACATCAATAATGCTTCCATTGACCCATTTTTATGGGGGACTATGATGAAGTAATCTGAAATTTCACAGATTCAGTTCTTTTTTTTTTTTTCCCTAATTTTATGTTTTTTCAGGGTCGCTATTCTTTAGTTTATGATAGCAATACACTGAATGCAACCTTGGAGTGGGTGAATCTCAAAGAGGTATCTTATATTGTTTCTATCGACTTAAAAGTTTCTTGCCCATTAATTTGAAGTTACTGTTGTGGTTCATCAACTCTTCTAAATGCATTTAAGAGTTCATTTTGGATTCCTGACTTTTGGGGGCTGGGACAGGGATATGGGACATGCATTCAGTATTTTGATTTAATCATAAACTGAGAAAGAACATTAGATATGTTTGATTGGTTTTGTAAGTTATAAAAGTGGAATGTCCATTTTGAACAGCCCATCTTACTTTGTATGCCATTTTGTGTAAAAAATAATAATAATAATAATAATAATAATTGTTAGAAATTTTAATAATTTTCCATGTACATCTATTCCAAAAATTTAGAAGTTTGTTCAATAAACTGACGGTTGGACACATGCTTACTCTGAAAACCCATACTCCAGTCCCAAAAACATAGCCTTAGGACAGCCAACCATGTTGACTACTACACTCTTTAGAGCTCATTTCTTATTGTCAATTTTTCATGCTGGTTCTCTTTATGGGCCTGAGCCTGCAATGTTTTTATATCCTATTCAAAAAATTAAATTTAGAGTTGGCTCTTAGTTTGCAATAAATGTACAATATATTTTTGTTTACAACATATTCTGTTGAAGGGTGGGTTCTTAGATTTATCCGCCATAAAGAGTGATAAAATTTGCGGGAAGGAACTTTTGTCCAATGTCTTAAAGCTATTAGTTATGTTTCCAATAAACTGATGTTACTCCTAATAACTTTGTAAGATTTGTTTTCAGATGGCTATATATTGTCATTATATATGCTCAATAAACTTTTGATGTAGTGTATAGCTATGTACGAACCAAACATCATGATTTTGTATTATTGTTCTTCCCAAGTGATGGAAAAGTCAACTCAAGTTACTGTTAATCTGAATCAAATCAATTGACAGATGATTTTGACGATAACAGGCACATAAATTGTCTCTGAAAAGTTTTATTGAGTTTAATGTTTATACATGGTTATGCAATAGTTTTAATAATGGTTTGAGGAGTAAAACGACAACTGAAATTATAGCAGTCTAGATATTTGAATGGTTCAAAAAATTCACGTGTTCTCTTACTGCTTCCCTTTATAGTTCTGGACGTATTCTTATCTTGTATAAACTCAAAATATTATGTTAAGTTTTTGAACTTCTGAAAAATGTAAAAAAAAAAAAAAAGAAAGAAGAAGAAGTTGTTTTTGAAAGGGGGGAAGAGAGAGAGAGAGATAAATGGCGTTTCTTTACAATTTTGCAACAAATAGCCTGTTAAATGTTACAATCCTAATTCTTATTAAGTCCTTTCATGGAATTTGTTGTTTCATGGACACTGCTTCATTCAAAGAATGGGTGATATCTGGGGGCTCTGTTGCTGTTCTTGCTTTCACTATCCAAAGACTTTTTGTGCTTTTGAGTTAATTTATAGTGTTTATTTCGTGTAAGGTAGTTTACTCGTCGAAATGTTTGAATGTTGTGTTCTGAAACTGTGCCTACCATTTTGTTTCCGTAAAAGTCGAAATAATATCTGACCAACTCATCGACTGGGTCGAGCTATATGAGTACTAAGCTCGAGCAACTCGACCATTGGGTTAAACTGGTTGACTTGATTGCGCCTTCATGAGGAAAAATAGTGGAAATAAATGTAAGTCACTTTTAATAAGGTTAAATTGGACTGCAATTAATTTGTTTAAATGAAAAAAATTAAAAGATGGTCAGTTTTCTCTTTTGCTGCTAACGGCGTTATGTTGTGAAATTGCGCTTGCCCTTTCCTAAAATAAGTGCAAGTTGTTTACTATAATTTATTTCCCCTACCCCCAATTAAGACTGCCATTTTGTTTTGGTACACTACAAATGCACCTACTCACCATCTTTTGGTAAAAGTATCCATGATCCTCAGAGCCATCTGTATTTTCATATGAGTGGACAAGTCTACCATTGGGAGGGTGGGGAAGTTACTTGTCAAATGAGGTAAGAGGTTACAAGTCGAATGAGATAACCGCAGGTGGAGGCTAAAAGTATAATTTTTTTTTTTTTCATACTCTATTTGATGTTTGTTGATGAGTTCTGGAGTTACATGAGCTTTCAGATGCATAGTTAACGTTAAGCTTCATTAAGAAAATTCAATTTGTTTTAGTCGTTTTCACCTCTATATAGCAAGTACGTTTTACTCAATGATAGATACTGGAACTTCATTACAAATGATATTTTAATACTGCACGATGATTCAGATTCCTCCTGAGGATATCAGATGGGTGGGTGATGATCCTGTAATATCTCGATTAGGTGAGACAGGTGCACAAGGCACTGTAGTTACCGTTCCAAGCACTGGAAGAGGGGGAGGTCCCTCAGGGAACCAATTTGCAACTGAAACCCAGCCATCGCAAAACAGCGTTATGGAGGAGGATGAAGGAAAATTTGAAATGCTAAACACAGACACATTGATAAAGAAGGTGTTTAATGTTTATCTTACTGTAAAATCTTGTTGCTCTGTAAGTTTATTTGGTCTTACCCTTTTCCTTGGCAGGTGGAGAAGGTGCTTGATGCAAGTCATCCGGATGAACTTGAGATTGAAACAGCTAAGAAAATGCTCAAAGTTAATACTGACTTTGAGTCCCTAAAAATCTTTTATTGTTAGTAGCTTTTGGTCTAATTACAGCTACTGGTGATGCAGGAACATGAACGATCATTGATCAAGGTGATTGGAAAACTTGCGGAGGTGTGCGATAGTGGTAATGAAGACAGTGCTCTCTATCTCTCTCTCTCTCTCTCTCTCTCTCTCTCTCTCTCTCTGTAATCTGTATGTGCCATTCGCGCTACTGCTGAAGTCTAATGAAGTACACTTTTCCATAGTGGAGAAAAAATACGTGTTGGCTTATTTGTAATGTACATATTTCACCCCATGTGCAACTGAAACCAAGATGGAACAGAAATTTTAGTATGTTTAGACTACAATTACTACTAGTAAGTAGTAAAACTAATGGCAGCATGCAAGTTTTCTGTGTGCATTTACGAAAGATTTAGATGAATTTAATGTATAGCTATCTTCAAACCCCTGAATTCTGTGTTTGGAGAAATCTGTAGTTTTATTGTTAGGGTTTTTATGTTTTTCGTTGATAGCTTTTACCAAAGTCAACAGTAAAATAGTATGGCATTGTCTTTAATTACTTGCAAAATCTATTCTCGTCTAATTTCAATATTTTGATTATATTCTATTTGTACGTACCAGATGGAGAGCATCCTTCCTAGGCTGGAGGGGAACTGGGTAACTACTGCTGCCAACACCTTAAGCATGCTGTTGAAGGACTGGCAAGAGGATGAAGAGTTTACAGATTATTTTCATGATGTTTAGTTGGAGAAAGACATGGTTTAAGAGTACAACCCAGGAAGCTTGTATGTTATTAATTTATTATCCAAAGTGTAGAAAATTGTAGGCTTTGACATGTTTATCAGCTTTTTTATGTATTTCTATTCTGAAATTTTTTATTGGGAGCTCCGAGCGTTCAAATAAAAGTAGATATTTTGCGCCCAGCTGAATTCCATAAATGTTTGTAGCAAACTGATAGGAGATCTGTGTATTCTTACAGATGAACAGATGGGCCTAGTATACAAGCTTGCATTCAAAACGACTAGAACACAAGAATTCTAGCTAGGGAACTGATACTGTAAGAAGAGACAATGAAACAATACTGGAAATAGAGAACCAGAAACCTAGCAACCTATATGGCACAATAATTAAAAATAATAGAAAATAAAAATACTGTTCAGATCCTTGCAGTTACAGAAGCATTTATATCATCCGAGGTGGTGTTGGTTTGTAGACCTCATAATGAAGTAATGAACTCCACGATCAGATTTAACATCTGTAAATCGTAAGCTGGTCCTTCCATTTGAAAATGACTTGCTCCTTCAATTAGTTGGGTTTCAGTGCGACCGTTGGCCGTTTTCAGCTTGTTCTCCAGCTGCTTGACGCTAGTGAAACCATCTTTGGTACCCATTATGAAGAGTTTGGGTTTTGTAGAATCTAATATGGCTTTATGGTGCCTCCCGAAAAGAATTGAGGCCATTAACCCAAAAGGGTAACCGATGCTAACATAACCAACAACTTCTTCTACCTTATCAACTGCTGAACCAGCAACTGGTGCACCTTGAAGCAAGGAGACACAGGACAAAATGAACTTCAGATGCAAAACCAATACAACGATATAAATCAAACTGCATGGTTTATCATATGATGGCTAGTACTTTGATAATACAGAGAACAATGACATGACTGCATTTAGCCAGTAATAAGATTGTTTGCATGTTTCATTTTCCTTTTCTGGTGGGCTGTTTTCATTGTGCCACTATCCCTGACAAATGTGAAAACAGTGTGGAATTGAATTGGAGGAAAACTAAGTTAAGTTTAATAGTTGAAGGCAATCTTCAACATAAAATAACAGTTCTTCCAAAGCACAAGAGTAATGCTTGCTTTGGGCAGAAGTTAAGATGAAGCAAAACAAAGATATACTCTACATAGCCCTTGTTAGCTGCAAAGCACCACATCAAACTGAAGGTGTCACTCACAGATGTAACTGAAATAAAGATCAAAGACAAATGTGATGTGATTTACTTTGCAGAAACCAACCAATCAATTGCATTGACAACGATTCAGCATAGAGCATGAAATATTTCTTCCAAATGGAGATTGAGAACTTAATTATCTAGTCAGCAGGCAATTACGATGCTGTATTATCCAAAATCCCCTTAAAATTAGACAAGAAACTTTAAAGATTAAGTGCAATTTCTCCAGTCCAAAACTTCAAAGAGGTAACCCAACGTTTTTCTGCCTCTGGTGAAATAATGATTAATGACTCGATCAAGTAGCTAAAATAAAACTCCATTACCAAATAACAAAATGTCACTCTTAATTTCAAAGTTTAGTGGACACACCTTAGATTAGCAATACAGGTCATAACCAAGAAAATAGGTTGAATCCTTTTCAGCAATATAATTACAAGGTTTTAATGTGTGCAGTTAAAATCAATTATCACTGATATTAGAAACTACTATAGACTTTATATTATGCGGTAAAATTGGCAAATGAACTCCATAGTATGTTGATGACTAGAAAATAAAAAAACTTCAACGAAAATCTGTAAAATTCTTCAACTAGTATTAATCCTGACTTGTTTTCAATGCCTCGATCAACTTGATGTGTGCATGAACCAGAAGATTGGGATGATAATTTTTCTCCAACCTTGAATAATTATAAGACCACTCTCCTATCCTCTCCCTACCTTAAAATTTCTCCAAGTAAACAAATTCATGTACACATCATTTATGGCCTTGTGTATTCAATAATTCTGCCAAAAGCAAAGGAACAATTTTGGGAGTATTACGATTTGGTCTTGTTATCACCCAAAAAGAGTAGAATGGGTTATAGTATTACAGAAAATCACCCACTACTATGCTTGAAGGTACTATAATTGCAATATTGTAACATATTTGTTTCGTAGCATTATGGTATATCACTACAAAAAGGGTTCATAACATAACCATTGATATTTCAATGTTATAACTCAGTGTAGCAATAGACAACATTGAAAAGGCAATTTGAAAGCAAAAAAACCAATGTTGTTGCATTCAGTCATAAGCAGTTCAAACTTCATAACTTTTAAAATGTCAAGCGGCTTCTAGAATGCACTTTCTAAAGCAGGTTTGAGCTCAACAAAAGGAGCCAAGAGAATGGAATATCAAACGGGTTGCATATTTGTAAGGCACCACATTCAAATCGACCATGAACTTCTATAATGCCAAGCAACATTTATTCTACCCAATTAACACATTACCTTTTGATGAAAAACTAATATTATATAACCTATTAACATAGTAATGGATAGTTTATTATTGCTATAATGAAGTCCCCTTTAACTCTCTTGGGACAGCAAGGAGATTGGATACTAAACTCTCAAGACTGTCCATGAGTTTTACGGGTATAATCACAAGGCCCAAGTAATTATAATTCAGTGTTGGAGACGAATTCATTATATACCCGGTTCTTCCAATTATACAGCCATGCAAAATTCATTGTCTGGGTTTAGATGAAAAGCACACAAATAAGTATAATTCAGTTTTGGAGACGAATTCATTATATGCCCAGTTCTTCCAGTTATGGACACATGCAAAATTCATTGTATCTGGGTTTAGACGAATTGAGCATACTAGTGCTAATTGTTTTTGCTTAAGAGCATTTTTTGGGGGAATTATCAAGGCTTTTATATACTTCATCTTCTAAAATCAGAAAGCATTTCAAAATTGTCATGAAGAGGCAGCAGCAACCGAGTGGAAGAAATGGGGGGAAAGAAGGAAAAGAACCAACCGTAACTAGTTTTCAGAAGTGGGGTCCACAACTAGCATTCAAGTGTCATTT
>CAIGRK010357858.1:0-10761 GCA_903798315.1 Fraxinus greggii | reverse complement strand
GAATCCATGTTGTATATTTGAAATAGGTTGACCTCCTTCTCTCATGTACATGTCGAACCCAATTTCTCCAGAGTCCACAGTTAGATACGATTTTTATATGAAACAATCCTATTATAAAAAAATAGAAGTTAGTTATTATTATATTAGAATTTTTCTTTCATTTTAGAATTTTAGTTTTCTTTCCTACTAGTAACATTGTTTATTTTTCTTATATTGGTAAAATTAGGGAATTATTTTTCCTATATAAACAAAAGCTTTATACACTTCTAGTTTATCAATTTATTACAATAACTTATTCTACAAATTTTCGAGTTTTTCAACTTTCTTCATGTTTCAAGAACTAAATTCTATCCTATTTATAATATGATTGTCATGCATCAGATTTAGTTTAGTTAAGTGGTTAAGTTGATTAGTATATCTAAGAGATGGATAAAGAAAATCTCTTGAGATGAAGGGATAATAGATCCAAATGTTGCATTTTCAGTATGGTCACTTTGCTTATTTCTTAATGGGAAGATGGTAAAGAAGAACACAGAGGATTTTATATGCTAATCATGCACTCTATTTCTTATTGAATAAGGAATTTGAGTATTTTTCTCCTTCACAGTCAATATCTACATCCATGCCATTTGTGCCTCATCATGCGAATGCTTTGTTTGAATGTCTTTCTGGTAAAGGTTCGTGTGAATGATGACAAATGGTTGATCGCTGGTTTGCATAACTATCTATCTATCTATCTATCTTCTAAAAAAAGTCGTATCAGTATTACCTAGTTTAGTATTTTGCTCTTTTGAGATAAGAAACCTTTTATTATCATGATTTTTAACGGTTAGTCTTATTATGGTTCAGACGCCGAAATTATTTCTATATGAATTAATTGAAATTCCTTTCTGCAGGAAAAGATTATGAGAGTTCCATATGGACCGCAGAAAGACTACTTTAAATACTCACTGTTTCTTGTCTTCTGTAATCGCATTACCACATCTGCTGTATCTGCAGGAGTTTTACTGGTAACTGCACTTTAATGCTAGATTCATCAGTTTTCTTACTTCTTACCAAGCTCTTACATTGAACTCAAGTGCAATGGACCTGTTAAAACTGGTCATATTAGTATGATCTTGTCCTGCTGCCTGCCTTACTGCAAGGCAGGTATAATTCACCAAATGTATGAGTTAGATGTCATAGAGCTTTTCAGTGTTTTATTTGTAAGTTTATTTTGCCCGTGCTTCTCTTCGCTAGGCGAGCGGGAAGGCCCTGGATGCTGTTGCTCCAGTTTACAAGTATGGTGTGGTATCAGTGTCTAATATACTTACTACAACATGTCAGTATGAGGTAAGCTGCGCTCCCTTCTGCTGAAGGACAGATGGAATATACATTTGTTTTCAAATATTAATATAAACACATTCTTTTAGTTAGATAGAACTTATTTGATATTTTGTATTTATTTTTGAGTTTTAAGATGTAAAGAAAAATGCGTAACATGAAATTTTCTTGCTTTACTTGCTCCAGGCCCTTAAATATGTCAGTTTCCCAGTTCAGACACTGGCAAAGTG
This sequence comes from Fraxinus greggii, assembly GCA_903798315.1. Classification (NCBI taxonomy): domain Eukaryota; kingdom Viridiplantae; phylum Streptophyta; class Magnoliopsida; order Lamiales; family Oleaceae; genus Fraxinus; species Fraxinus greggii. The sequence goes on along the minus strand of CAIGRK010357858.1, from coordinate 9,208 downwards.
TGCCAAAATGATACCTGTAATGGTAAGATAGTTATACAGTTATTGAGGAAACGGAAGTACAGAACTCAAGTTACCATTCTGTTAATAATTCTCATTATTTTGTTACGATCGCTTAATTTGAATTTTCTAATTTTCACTGGTCTTCTTTCTTTACCCTATGTTATGGTTTGCCCAATATTTGTCCTTGCTTGAGGAAATTTGTCCCATCTTCTGCACTTGGCAATTTTTGTGGTCATTAATTTCCTTTTCCATTCATTGCTTATGAATGTAATTTGCATAAATTTTTCTTTTGACCTAGTTTTACTCAACACACCTATTATGACTTTGCAGTCTTTAATCATACTTGCATTTTGATTGCCTTCAAAATGGAGAGTACGAAGTTGACCACAAAATCTATAAGATTGAATATTATGTTTAGCAGCACCCTTAATTTGAGCCCCTGTTTGATGCCAATTTAAAAAAGTGTTTTTTGGGGGAAAATGAATTTTGAAATAATAATTTTTTGGAGAATGTGTGGTTAAAAAGTATGGAAAAGTTTTGAATTTACTTGCAAAATATTTTATTGTGAAAATACGTGATCGAAAATGAGTTTTAGAAAAAAAAATGGATTTTGGAGAACAGTAGACAAACAAGGGCTTAATTTCATTCTGCTAGGGCTTTAGTTCAATGTTGATTAGTTTACTCCTAGATAAGAAAACTGACATAAGAAAATCCTAAGAACTACAATAGTTTTAGGGGTTTAAAAATCAAATCAATCACTATGGAGTGCAACTTTGAATAATCAAGAGTTTAGCTTAAAAAAAGTTGGTGGCTATTTTATTTGAAAGAAAATAAACAGTTTATCCTGGATATATCATGGATACCGTCCTTTATTCTCAAGTCTTAAAATGGCAATACTTCAATTCCAATACTTGCTTTATAGTTTACATGTGTAAGCGAGGTATGCTAGAAGTTAGATGGTATGCTAGAAGTTAGATCCTAATAAATATGAAGGCATGGTGTATTAATCTAATCAAGCCAATTCAAATCACTACCATGCCTCGTAGAAGTTATCTTCTTGATTATTTATCAAAATGAGAAGTTGTCTTCCTGGTTGATTTGGATTCAGAGTTCATTTAGTTGTGTTTGCAATTCTGCTAACTTTTACATACAATACAATTTTTTTAGCTTTCCTCCATTTTTCTTAATTTTCTTTCCCCCTGTTCTGATGCAGATTTGGGGCACTGTCATTATGCAAAAGAAGTACAATGGGCGTGATTATCTACTTGCCTTTTTAGTGACTCTTGGGTGTTCATTATTCATTTTATACCCGGTTAGAATCTCTTCCAATTTTTGGAAGTGAAATGACTGTCAAACACTATAAGATTGTTCATAGATTTCATTCATTCCGCCTTCTTTTTATTTAGATTTTCTTAATTTGTTATATCATGCACCTGAATTTACATATGGTAATTTTCATCTATTACGCAAAACAAGTCATTTATAGGTACTATTAGGAGGGCCGTGCAGATCCAATAGGCTTAGTCCATTGTTGTTTCTTGTATAAGTGTTAGCCACTACTACATTTCACGTGTTTGTTTAGTAATTAATAATGAATGGTTTTCTTCTTTGAACTGAAGGCTGCAGATGACATTAGTCCTTATAGCAGAGGAAGGGAAAGCACAGTTTGGGGTGTTTCCTTGATGCTTGGTTATCTTGGGTATGCTATTAACTATTCACCTACCCTTTAGCCTTTGGAACATTTGTATAATTTCATTTCTTTATTTGTCAAAGTAAATTTGAGTGGGTAGCATATGTTACTTGAAAAGGCGTGCAGGAAATAAGTCCAAAGAACTAGCCATATTTATAATTTACTGACAAAGTCTCAAAAATGAGCCCCCTTAAAATATTTTTCCTCTTGAAAATTAACTACTCTAGTTTTCTTTTTCTATTCACAAATTTACGTATAATGTCTTTAGAACATCTTAATACGAGATTACTAATATCAGGAACGGCAAGCCACGTATCTGCACGCCTAGATCCTAACGTTTCTAACACCAGTAGGATACCAATGTCCAACCAATGCAAGTGTTAGCTTAGATGGAAGATGTCCTTGGGCATGAAAAAATTCAGCGTGAGCTTAGTGCAGTTTGTCTAAGAAAAACTGACACAGATCAATCATGAGCTGCACTGAATGCAACTACGTATAAAATTTAGATATTATTTTAACCTTGGAAAAATAAGGTTACACAGTAATTTTTTTACTTGCTAACTTGCCCTTGCAGGTTTGACGGCTTCACAAGTACTTTCCAGGATAAACTTTTCAAAGGTTATGATATGGAGATACAAAATCAGATATTCTACACAACATTATGTTCATGTATACTCAGTTTCACTGGTAAGATCATGTTTCAATCAGTATCCCATTTCTTGTAGTTCTTAAACTGTCTTGTAGCTATAAAAATTTTTTTATAGATTTTTGATATTGACTAGCTCCAACCGTTGGAAAAGGTTGGTCCTATATCTCTTCTAATATTTTAAGGTCATTCTTTTGAGATTAGTTTATTTGGATCGTAATTTCATATTGCAGCTCAGTGATTTGATGCTTCGATTTATTTTGTTTATAGGTCTAATCTTACAAGGCAATCTTCTCATGGCAATAGATTTTGTTTCTCGGCACAAGGATTGTTTCTTTGACATTACAATCCTCTCAACTGTAAGTTATGAAAGTAAAGATTTTCTTTTCTTCCAAATCTCAATCTGTTTGAGTTCATGTCTCTTAGTACTAACTTGCAATGATTCTACATCCTGCAAACATATGAAGTCACAATCCCTCCTAGTTCGTTTTACATAATTTTATATTGCAGGTTGCAACAATTAGCCAATTCTTTATTTCTTACACAATCCGAAATTTTGGTGCTCTAACCTTCGCCACCATAATGACCACGAGACAGGTACGAAAACAATTTCCGTTGCTATTTGACAAGAAAAACACGTTTAAAAAGATGACCTCATCGTCTTCTTTCTACACAAATTATTCGTGTGACTTTTCTACTTGTTTATACAGTTGGTGAGCATTCTGCTATCCTGTGTATGGTTTGGCCACCCACTTAGCGTGGAACAATGTATTGGATCTGTAAGTATAAATCTTAACCCATAGTACGAGGACATGATTGATACGCAGTATTGTCCTTAATACCATACTATAACGGCCAGTTCACTCTATAAATGTTTTGATGTTATCAGATTCTTGATTGGTTACATTTTTGCTCGTATTTTATTTCTCAGGTTATCGTCTTTGGGTCCCTTTATGCAAAAAGCTTCTTAACGAGTAAGCAAAGGCAATTGCCATCTGAGCACACGGAAAATAGAGCTTCAAGTCCATTGAGGGCGAAAGCGTAGTACATTAATAGTGCCAGTCGAGACTCGTAATCACTAATTCTCTAACCATTTGTCCTAAGATGGATCTATATGGAGACAGAGACAATTATTCTGATAATAGAATGAATTAGGATACGCGACAAAGAGTTTTTGGCCTACTTGTTTTGTAGCGAAGTATTTACAAGTTCTCAAGATAGTTATGTTGGTCTAGCAGAAATCGTTATAGGGTTTCAATTCTTATTCACAAAGGGTGGATTATGTTTTACTGAAACCACAAAAATATCTTCCATATTTATTTAATTCTTGTTTGGAACTTACTTCAATTGTTAAGGAATGCAATAGAAAAGCTTATTTTTATGCACCAGCTTATTTCTTTTTCTTCTTCTGTGAGAGAAAAAAATAAAATAAAATCATTTTAAACAAGCGAAGTTAGAATAAGTGACATTTAAGTAACTTTATTTCGTCTAATCATACTTCAAGAATTACTTTTTACCTGCAAAATTACCATTTTTTATTCTAAACTGCGAATCAAGAAAAATGAAAGCAACTTTTTAAGGAGTTTTCAGCTTTAGGGTTGCCATGATTTTAGTTCAAATTTTTTTTCCATGATTTATTCAAGATTCAAACAAGTTGGCCCCAAGATTCAATCTTCCATCGAATTTCACTATGTTACACCGTTAAATTCCAAACATTCACAATCTTATCACAGCCATGGATTTTTGCATAATAAACCCAGAAAAAAACCCGTCCGTGAACGGCCTCATAAACCCTCAAGAAACCAGCTTCGTAGACCCATACCATTTCTTAGTGATCTCAAACAATGCGAGAACCCAGCAGAAGCCCTCTCTCTTTTCCATCAATATTATGAAATGGGCTTCAAGCATGATTACCCTTCTTATGCGTCACTAGTATACAAGCTGGCTCGTGCAAAAAATTTTGAAGGCGTTGATACCGTTTTGGATTTTATCCGAAAATATGATATAAAATGTCAAGAGGCTGTTTTTATTGCTTTGATTCAGCATTTTGGCAAGGCTGAGTTGATAGATAAGGCTGTTGAGCTGTTTCGTGATATGGGTAGGTTGTATAACTGTGTTCGAACAGTTAAGAGTTTTAATACGATACTAAATGTTTTGGTTGGTAATGATCGGGTTATTGATGCAACTGAGCTCTTTAGGGATGGTTATAAATTGGGTTTTAAATTGAACTCTGTTTCGTATAATATTATGGTCAAAATGTGGCTTGAGAAGGGTGAGTGGGATAGAGCTAGACAAGTGTTTGATCAAATGCTTGAGAGAGAGGTGGAGCCAACTGCCGTGACTTATAATTGTCAAATTGGGTTTTTGTGTAAAAGAGGTAATATCGACAAGGCTAAAATTTTCTTTGAAGATATGGTGAAAAAAGGGAAGAAACCGAATGCTGTGACATATGCATTATTGATGGAAGGTTTATGTTCTATGGGTAAGTACAATTCTGCGAAGAAACTGATGTTTGATATGGAGTATCGAGGATGCAAAGTTCAACTTGTAAATTATGGTGTGTTAATGAGTGATCTTGCAAGGAGAGGACTGATTGACGAAGCTAGAGGTTTGCTTGTTGAGATGAAGAAAAGACGGGTAAAACCAGATGTGGTTATGTATAATATATTGATTAATTACTTGTGTAAAGAATGTAAAGCTGCAGAGGGGTATAAAGTGTTGGTTGATATGCAAGTTGCGGGTTGCGAGCCGAACGCTGCTACCTACAGGATGGTTGTTGATGGCTTCTGCAGAATTGGGGATTTTGAGGGAGGTTTGAAGGTTCTGAATGTGATGTTAAACAGTAAGCATTTTCCTCGTATGGAAACTTTTTGTTCTTTGGTTATTGGCTTGGTCAAGGGTGGGAAAATGGATGGTGTGTGCTTTGTTTTAGAGGAGATGGAGAAGAGGAATATGAGATTAGATTTAGACACCTGGGAAACCCTGGTAAAATCTTTTTGTGAGGATCATGAAGTTGTCACTAGGCTTTTGATTGATATTACCTCTTCTGATGGTGGCTTTCTGGCTTAGTGGTAGTAGTTGTTTAAATATAGTTTGTAGAATAATTTTTATGATGCTATGGCAATGTGATCCGAAACGCCTACTGATTGTAACTCATCACCCTATCATCAAATCTCTCGTGTTGCTCATTTGCTTGATTCATTGATGCCTACATTTCTATGGCCATTTTTGATGGGGCAATGGAACATCTTTTGTGTATTACAAATAAGTGGTGAAGTCGATGCCAAAAGCTTCTCCCTGAGAAATAATGTACGAGGTCAGAGAATTTCTGTAGTTTGCGATGATTGATTGTAAATTGGAGGCTTTGGAGCTTACAATATTTAGCTCGGGATTCTTATTTTGTGCATTGTGTGTGATATGAAGTCGATTTCCCAAGCTATTGGTTAAACTGCGTCGATGGCAGTGGTCATCGATATTCCTCATGCCACTTAATGGCAGCCATGATTTGAGTCAGGCATATGTGAAAATTAAAGGAATAGTTTCAACGAGAACTACGTAAAAGCTTTGCTGCTTGTCAAATGGAAGCCTGTATTCAAGGAATGGATTTGACGAGTTAATGGATCAGTTGATGGCATATTGACATATATTTAGACGTCTCAGCTCTCATTCTTGTGTATATCTCACATCTGCAACTTCTTTTTTTTTTTCTGTTGGGAGAATTTCTACTCTCTATGTTCATCGAGTACACAAATCAGATTGGTAAACAACCCTACTGGAAATAGTAGTTCAAAAATGTCCCGAAGATTCGGTACAATTTTGCTGTTTTGGTGAAAATGTATTACTTCAATAAATTTCAGAAATTCTAAATGGGAAATGGAAATCTATCTTCGAGTAAAATAGTAACTTGACAAAATTCGCCCCTCAAATCTAGTTTTGCGGTTAAAAAAAATGTGCAATTTTCATAATTGTTCTGTACTTCGACTTACAGTCGCAAAGGTTGTCTAATCTATTCCGTGTTGAACCACTTTTTTTCTTGATAGACAGGTCTCAGATAGAATCATATGTTGCAGAATCAAATTCCATATTTGAATTGTTATCTATTATAAGATTCTCTCTTTCCTAACTAATCTATATGTTTTTAATGTCTAAACGTGTCCTTACAAACTCCCAACAAATACACCCACAACAGTGCAAACTCATGCACCTAATCCATCTCATCAACTCCATGGATATTGCTGTATATATTACACAGACGCAAGCTGTTCTCTATCAACTCAATTCCAGAATACACAATTTCTCAAGTATCAAATAGCTGAAAGATTTCTGCATTCTTGAATTCATGGCAACCTCTGTGTTTCATCTCAAGGGTTTCGTCTCTTTACTCATTCTAGCACTCACATTAACATGTGCAGCCTCGGCTCGAATCCTTGACGAGGAAGTGGAGGTCGCCGCCCCAGTGGTGCCACCTGAGGCATCTGATCCTGTGGAAACACCAGTATCTGGTGGAGCTGGTGCTGGTGGTGGTGCAGCTGTGGGAAGTGGTCCTGCTTCAGGCATTGAGAATCCTGATCATACACTCTCCTTCTTCATGCATGACATACTCGGTGGGTCCCGCCCCTCGGCTATTGCCGTGACGGGTGTCGTAGCCAACCCGGCTGTCAGCGGCCAGGTCCCCTTCGCCAAACCTAATGGTGCTGTCCTCCCTGTTAACAATGGCATCCCAACAAACAATGCTAACGGTGGAATTGTCAACAACAACAACATTCCCTTCCTCACTGGCCTAAGCGGATTCTCCTCGAACGTAATGCAAAACAACAACGGGAACAACATAATAGGTGGTTCCCCCGGGTTCCCAGCCCTGAACAGTGCACAATTCCCTTCCGGGACAACATTCCAGAAACTCATGTTTGGGACAATGACAGTATTCAATGACGAATTGACAGAAGGGCACGACCTTGGATCAGGCCTGGTCGGAAAAGCGCAAGGCTTTTACATAGCAAGTTCAGAAGATGGAAATAGCCAAACAATGGCATTCACTGTAATGTTTACCAGTGGAAGCTATGCTGATAGTCTTAGCCTATTCGGGGTCCACCGGACCGCGGTTGCCGAATCCCATCTGGCCATTATGGGTGGCACGGGGAAGTATGTTAATGCTAAGGGATTTGCCACTGTGAAAACTTTCCCAGCCACAAACCAGCATGAGACCGATGGAGTTGAGACTTTGCTGCAGATCAATGTGTACCTTGCCTATTAGTTCACTGGAAATGTGATGTTTTATTTTGTGTGCTTATGAATTCCGTGTGAGAATTGTTATCAAATGAAAGTTTGTGATTGCAAAAAATTAAGTGTACAAGTTCTTGTATTCAGCTGTAATTGATTGATCTTTGATTGATCTTTAGTTTGATATACATGAGTCCACTTCACGTTGGGTTCATTGCTAAATCCATGCAAAACAAAATATTAAATTCCTAGTAGCCACAAAATGTTTTAGTTATCCCTCCCTCTTTTACTAGCTCTACTGAAATCGGATCACAGAACGGAAGTTTCTTAAGTTATATTTTATATTACATTATAACTACTCAAATCATCATTCTCTTAATTTATCATCAATCAGTGTCGGTCCCTATGTCAGTGTCAGTCCTTGTTGACATACATTCTCATTTCTTATCTTGTTCTTTTTAGTATCAAACACCTATTTTGACATTTTTTTTAATGCTACATTTGACATTCTCAAGTTACCATCACAGACATGCTAGCGAGTGTTCATCATATTCCAACTTTCTCGTCTCCATTTAATTTTGTAGCATTTTTGGTTCCTGCTAGAAACATTTTCATCTTCCCTGTTAAAATGTTGATTTTGACTGAAATAATAGCTATATCCTATTTTTATTTCAAATAATATAAAACATTAAAATAAAAGAAGTAGAGAGAAGAAAAAGACATTTAAAAAGAGAAACAGAAAAAAAATAAAAATAAAAAACCACCCTTTTGCCTCCCCCCCTCCCCACCCAGCCCTTCATACAGACTAGAAGAATTTTAATAATTGGAAAAGAAATATAAGATTAAATATTATTCCCAAATATTTCCATTATGTAAACCCAAAGAGAAAAGGAACCGTTACCAAGATAATATTTAGGACCAGTTTGATTTGTGTTTCTGTTTTAAGTTCATTTTTCAGTTTTCTATTTTGAATATCTATTTTTAAAAATAGAAAATTAGAAAAAAATTTAATTAAAAATTTTGAAAAATTATTTTATGACATTTTATTTCGAGAAATTTGTTTATTCATTAAAAATAGAATAATTTTAGGGCAATTATATTCACACAACAATTTTTTATATTTGCACTACATTTTAATTACAAGAAAGGTTTTCAATATTTGCTCACTTTTATTTTTATGTCCTCGACCTTTTCCTCATCGTATTGTTATTCTTAACCTTCAATAAAATAACATATTTTATCTTTAATCACGATTTTTATCCTACTGACGTGCATTGAAAAGAGGCAAATATTTTGTTTAACTTTTGTATAAGTTATTTATTTCGATTATTTAAAAATACAATAGATAAATATGTCTTTTTTGTCCTTATAACAAACATTTTGAACGAAAATTGTCTCCATGGACATGATGTGAAAATTAATAGAGGGTTGATTATAAATATTTTTTAAAAAGAAGTTGATAATTTACATGTAAAAATAAGAAAACTTTAGAGATATTAATTACAATTAAAATGTGGTATGAATAACAATAATTGTAGTGTGAACACTCATGCACACAAGAATAATTTTATCTTATTAATTTAAATATTTCTTTAGAATTTTTATATAAATGATCACAAAGTTTATAGAATTTTCACTGAAAATACTTAAAA
>CAIGRK010357837.1:0-10765 GCA_903798315.1 Fraxinus greggii | reverse complement strand
TGTGAGTTTTGTTGGGTATATGGGCGTAGTTGATATTGGTTCTGTGGAGTAGTTGTGGAATATTTGGATTTTGTATTGACTCATGAGAAAATTTTACTCCTTTCAATTAATGTGCATATCGAGTGTTCGATTAATTGCTCCAAATATATTTTTGTGTGAATTATTTCATGATTTTTGTATGATACATAGAATATACACACATAAACACTCACATGTCATTGTATCTCTCCATTTTCATGAATTGAATGACAATTTATGGGGAATCATATTCAAGCCTACGTTCCCCCGTATGTCCATTGCGTCCCTACTTGCAGTCTCAGTTTTTTGCTTATTGATTATTTAGGATTGCAATATCATATATGAGTAACTAATGGTGGTTCAGCCATGTTGACTTGTTATGAGGAGAAGCAAGGAGGCCAATTGAAGTGGGAAGGAAAGGAAAGATGAAGAACTGAGCAAGACAAGCAGATGAAGAAGGACCGTGATGCGCTCTCTTGGACAGAACCCAACTGAGGCTGAGCTTCAAGATATGATCAATGAGGTTGATGCTGATGGGAATGGGACAATTGACTTCCCATAGTTCCTCAACTTGATGGCTCGGAAGATGAAGGACACCGATTCTGAGGAGGAGCTCAAGGAAGCTTTTCGTGTTTTTGAGAAGGATCAAAATGGTTTCATTTCTGTAGCTGAACTCCGCCATTTCATGACAAATCTTGGTGAGAAGCTTACAGACGAGGAAGTTGACGAGATGATTCGAGAGGCCGATGTGGATGGCGATGGGCAAATCAACTACGACGAATTTGTCAAAGTCATGATGGCCAAGTGAGAATTTAAATCTTTTGATGAATGAAGACAGACAAGAGAAAGGAAGGACTGCTCTATTTGATGAGATTTCCATTTCTTGTTAGGACGTGTTCTTTCGGCATTATTAGTTTTGTTTGAATTCTTGCATGTTTCTACGTTTTGCATTGTTTTTAAGTGCCGTTCTTCAGTATATGCTTGTTTTCTATGTGCCCTGTTTTATTACTCTAGGTTGTTAGTGTCTTCAACTATTTCCTTTCAAATTTTGGTATTATGAAACTAGAACAGATGGAGAACTATGATGTTTTTTCATATGTTTGACAAATTATGTTGATATTTTTTCCCGTTTGTCACTATTTTCTATTACTTGTTTGGCTTTTTGGTCAATTTTTTGACTAACAAAATCACTATTTTTATAAAAGAGATTATGTCACACTGTCACTTACTTAATTTTATACATTACCATTTACGGATGTCAAAGTTGCTCGTCAATATTATAAAAGTGACATTGTGTCACTTTTTTAAATTGTCACTTTTTTTAGTTTTTTGTCACCTTTTAAGTTTTTGTCACTTTTTAAGAAGATAACAAAATAAAAAAATATGTTATATTTTCTTAACGTAATTAGCATGTGGATTGGCCTGAACGTGCTGATTATTTTAAGAACATGATTACTAGTGCTATACAAATGGATGATGCTATTTTTGTATTTGTCACTTTTTTAAGTTTGTGTCACTTTTTTTTAGTTTGTATCACTTTTTGAGAGTGTGTGTCACTTTCTTTTTAGTTTTATCACATTTTTTTTTGGGCCTGTTACTTTTTTAAAAAAAGTAAAAAAGTGATAATTTTTATAAAAAATGTGACATTGTGTCACTTTTTCATTTTGCACAATATTTTTTACTTTCTAAAAATCTTTCATATGATTTTTCAAAATATTCGCAATTTAAAGGGTATTTTTGTAACTTTCCCAACCCAAATTGTATTGTCCCAAATTCCGTCTTTTCAATCCCTTTTTGTCCCAAATTCAACCCTAACCAAATCTGCTCCCAATAATTTTAGGTGAGCGTGCTTGAGCAATATATCAGTACAGTACAGTCTCTTATGGTTTTTCTTCTCCATTTGAGTACGTCTTCTTGCATACTGAAATTCATCCAAAGGCTAGAAGTAGACTATTTTGGTATTTTTCCAAATTGGGTCTTTGTAAATTCATAGATATCTTTAATAGTACTTGTTTGGATTATGCTTAATGCAATACTTGTATTTGTTTCTAATTTTCATTCTTCTACATGGAATTTTACATTGGGTTAGCTTTGAATAGAATATATTATGTGGATTTGGCTGAAAGAATGTCCCAAGAGGAGTAATAGTGTTGACTTTGACTGAAACATAACTTTTTTTTTGTTGCTATTCTTAGGTTGTGCTGTTGGAATCCCATCATTTCCTTGTGCAGAGGATTGAATTTTGACATTTCGTTAGCTTTGGGTAGAAGAATATATTGGGATTACTGTATTCTTTTCTATTTTATTAGACGACTGTACTGATGTAAATTTTGATTTAGTGCGTAAAGACTGATTATTTCTGTAAATATTTATTGATATGTTAATTTTTATGAGATCTAGGGTTTTGTTCTTTCTTTTGGCGTATGATTTTTCTTCTTGTTTCGCTGTTTCTCAGATTGTTAACAAAGTTCTTCGTAACACATAATGCCCAGGTATTATCATTCTCTTTTCTTGTTCTTTTTATAATATATCTGAATTTAGTGACATCTTATTTCAATTTTTGATTTATTTGTTTTTGTCTTCAGGTATTATTGTGATTATTGCGACACCTACTTGACACACGATTCCGTGAGTCATCATCCTTCTTCTGTAATTGTTTCTATTTCTTTGTTTAAGTTTTTTTGGGAATGTTCAGATGAAAAATTTCTTCTCACAAGTTCCTGAAATTTATCCATGGGAAAAGAAAGAAGATTGTGATGCTATAGGTTCAATAATGCTTAAATTTTCTACTATTTTTTTGATTGTTGTCATATTAAAAATTGTTTATTTTCTGTTACTATTGCTTCTGAATTGGTTTTGCAAGCACAAAAAAGTAAACGTCTTAATTTTATTCCTTTCGGTAAGTTTAGTTTTTCAAAGAACTATATGGGTTATTCCTCGCACTCTTAGCATTTATCTGATATTTAATGTTGTAAAGTCTTCACTTTCCACATTGCTTATTTTTTGAAATATCTTGGGTGTACAGCCTTCTGTTAGAAAACAACATAACGCGGGATACAAACACAAGGTATTCTCACTTTAACTTCCACCTGCCCCCAACTTCGTATTTTTTCTTGCTTGAAGGGTATGTAAATCTTATTTTATACTTTTCCCTGTTAACTGAGCAGGCAAATGTGCGAACTTATTATCAACAATATGAGGCACAATTGAACCAAAGTTTGATTGATCAAAAGGTCAAGGAGCATCTTGGGGCATTTAGGCCTCCTGTTGCTCCATACCCTCAGCTGAGACCCGGTCTACCAATTCTACCTACTCCAATGCCGATTCCAGGAGCTCAATTTCCAGGATTTAGGCCTCCAGTTTTGCCAAGGCCCATGCCTGGAGCTCCTGGTATGCGAAACGTTTTATTATGATCCCAGTCTTTTTCCCCTTAAATTTTACTTCTTTTGTTGCTTATACTCAGCTCGCATTTGATTGAAGCATATGTCCCAGGAAATTGGCACTTGACAAGTTCAAGTCTTTTAGGTTATCTATCTTAGGATCAAAAATAGAAGAACACTGCATGATCTGGGACTTAAATCAGTGTAGGGATTGTTGTATGCTTATCAACGGGTTTGAGGAGGGAATATCAGGTGCTAAAAAATGGAAGGTGTTAGCTAATAGTTTTCTCTGAGAGGATGTTTGGCTAAAGCTCAAAAAGAAGTAAATGTTACTATTAAGTATCTTTTTATTTCCAATTATGTGTGGATACAGTACTTTCCTCTTTAAAAAATTTGCTTACCTCATTGTCAATACAAGTAACTTAATTTCAAATTTGATCCATAAAAATGTTATTTATTTAAGACGTGACTAAACTTTTCAAGCTTAGCCAAACACGCTCTTCATCTGGCAAATCTGAATGGTATTCTGCTTCTCTAGAATTTTGTATTTACGTCTTCATTTCGCCAGGTTATATGGCTCCTCCAATGCCCCAGATGGCACCTCCACCTGGTGCTCCACCTGGCCAAGCAAATGGTTTTCAAATGCCTGCAAGTGCTCCTCTTCCGACTGTTTCTGGAAGTGCGGGAATGCCTACCAGTGGTGCCCCATCAATGTTTACACCCCAAATGTATCCAGGGAATGCCCCTGTACCAACAACTGGAGGCATTGATGGTTCTAATACGAATGCCCAAGCTCCCGAGACCAATCAGTAGTTGGATACGTTTACATTCTTGGGCAGTGGCATCAATAGGAGATTGCTGGAAAATGACTGAAAAATTGTGCAATGTAGTCTCGTAAAGATTAATGGCCTTTTTCCTTGCAGGACCGTAGACTGCAAATGCGTACCTATTACTGAAATCATTATTTGAGAGGCTTTGGAACTGTTAAAGATGTACTGTGTTCTGTAACCTTTGCAGTGGTTTCCTTGAAATGAATGGTCATTTTATGCACTCTTTGATGAAGGTGAACTTTTGAATCTAACTCGTGTGAAGGGATAAAATGGACAATTTTGATAATTGACAATTGTTTATTTCAATATGCACGAACAGTAGCATATAAGTTGGATACAAAAACATCTTTGGCTCGTTTATTATAGGATACAAATCAAACAAGGAAAGCATGAGTATTAGTCCCCCTAATGTCCATTAAAAAGAGTTCTTTTTCGGAGAAAAATGAGTTTTGATAGAGTGATTTTTGGAGAAATGTGAATAAAGAGTAGGAAAAAGTTCTCGATTTACGTGAAACAAATTTTATTATGAGAATATGTGGTTAAAAATGAATTAAAAAAAAAAATAGTTATTCAAGAATGGTGGACAAAGAGAGATATACTATAAGCATTATGAAGAATGGTGACATACATGCTCATCCTTTCCTTTTATTCCCTTGTTCCCTTAATAGTAAACGAGTTTTCTCTCAATATAACTAACTTTTAGAGATCTACTATAAGCATTTTCAATTGGTATTCACAACAAAAATTGAACAATGAAACGGATACAAATAATTTATGCTACTAACTCCCAACTTTATTAAGAATAAAACTTGATTTCTTGGTACTAGCAACAAGGAAAAAAAAGAGTAATGCCATTTATCATCGTGATAAATCATCGTTGATGTGGCAACTCATTATCCTTCACATTTCTATCTCTCTCCTCCCTCTCTCATATAAATTGAATTGTCCAATCTTATCATTCTACATAAATTACCACATCACCGATAATTTATCATCATAATGATTGATAGCATTATTCAGGAAAAAAATTACGGTTTTCTCAATAGAGTTTTACATCTGTTTTTTGAAATGAAACACAAAAGTACGGATCTGCGGAGCTAGAAGAGCCCGATGTCAGTTTTAACAGCTAGAAGAGTTTGATATCAGTTAAATAAAAGCCACAACACGATACTTTCGATGTTCTCCTGCATCATTGGTTTTAAACCAGACTTCTTTAGCCAACTGATAGTGGAAGACCAAAATCATTCACCGCTGGTTGAGATGCAGAAGACCAATAATATTCATCGATAGTAGAGATGATAACATACATTAGCTAAAAATGCTGTGTGTTAGAAATGTACTCTTTACTCTTGGAACTTCCATCCTGAATTAAGACTGATTACAAATCCATGGGAATAAATCAAATTGATAGAACACAGTCTCGGACTGAACAGAAAGGATAGCGTTAATCCTGACAGGAAGGAAAGTAGTGCTTTGGAATTGATTCAGACAAGAACAGACCCACACGACTCATCAATCAGCATGCAAAATCTTAGCATAAAAGGTCCGCCACATCCTCTCAAAGTTGATCGAGCATTCTTCCCCTAGACGGGCTTTAGGAGTCTAGAATCCAAGTACAGAAATAGAAAGTACAATAAAGAGAATTTATGCAGTTTTACAACTCTTTGATTAAATCTTGATCCGCACGAGAAAGCTTGAGAGTGCCGGATGTACCTGTTAAAACATAATTTTAAGAAGGTAACGAGATGAGTGCAGAGATTCATTCAGTGCCTTTTGACATAGGGTCCTCCAAAAGAATAGCGGTTTGAGACTGTTGTGGGCATGGATTTGGTCTCGCCGCCAAGGAGGAGGTATCTCTGATTGTATTCAGGTGGTTCCAGGGAAGCATGTGTAGGAAGCAGTCTTTGATTGTATTCATAAAGTTCACGAGGAGCATATGATGAATATGATCTTTCTCCATCAGGAATTATTCTTCCCAGATGAACTGCTCCACCACTTGTGGAGTTTGGATAATTTATAGGAGGATGTAATCTGGCAGGTGCTGTTTCTATCATTGGTGGCAGCGAAAGATATCGATTTACCAATGATGTGGTGCTTTCATTATAAGGGTTATATGCCTCTTCAACAGCTTGATTAGTTCTTATCATAGGAGACACCTCGGTCGGCATTTCACGGGGACCTCTTAGCCCATAAGCGCGGTACTCTTTTTCACTGAGAAAAAAAGTATCAGGTCGACTGACTTCTCTCTGTTGTAAAGTTACATTGTTATTTGTAGAAGCAGGGTTCCTTTGAAACTGATCCTGCTCTTGTTCAAGATTTCTAGGCTCCTGTGCACGGCCAATGGTACCACCTACAGCAGTTGGCAAGAAATCACTTCCCTGTCGAAGACCATAATTTCTGTATTCTTGCTCTGTGAGAAAAAGCGGACCCTGTGAACGAACATCAGTGGAAGAGGCCTGGTGCTTACAGAATTTCTTCTCTTTATCAAACTGGATAATGTCTTCTCCTGGTTTCATATTGCCATGATGTTTGAATTTCTCCTCAGTGTGCAAAATTCCTGTTGGCAAGAAGTTCGGTGCAGGAGCAGGAACGGACACAAATTCCGAACCGCGAACCAAAGATTTACCATTTGAATGCAACTTTGGGGTCGGCTGGAATAAGCTTGACAGGTGCTTCACCTGAAGGAAGAGAAACAGCGGTTGGGAATATTTGTAGTTTAACTTCGACAAATACACATTCTGAAAATATAAAACTACTAATGAATGAAAAGAAAAGGTTATCTTCTTACTTGGGAAGAAGTTAACTCTGTCTTGAACTTGCGTGTCCTTTCATCATAATTTTCTTTGATTGCTTTCTTAAATATATTCTCAGGTAAAGGAAGGCAGTCCCTGTGAACAGTGAAGCGGACCTGTAGAATGACGAACTATCATTATAAAAATATCCTCGAGTTAAATGGATATAAAACAAAGTTGAGGCATCTAGAGATAGCAACCTGAGCAGGGAAGGCACCCCCAAATGCAGTCGGTTCAAGTTTCATGCCACCAGAAGAAGAGGCTTCATAGATTCCATACAGGAGCTTGAGATCAAAATCATAGAGGAAAAGCTTAAGACCAGGCTTGATGCCCATTACAAACTCTTTCCGGCTTGCTGAGATACCCATCACATGGTAACGGAAACAATCTGGTTTGGTTTTGGTATTGCACATAAAAATCAGTCCACCAAGATTTTTCCCGGACTTTTCATCTTCATTTTTCTCATTTAAAACTCCCCTTCTCTCTTTTCCATGAGGTGAACTTGCATCATTTTTACCTTCTTTTTTATTACTATTACTTTCATCTACTCCTTCATTTTCTCTCTTTCTTTTATTGCCTTTTATGGCTTGAACTTCTGAAATGGTTTTTGCTTCTTTGGCTGGTGCAGAATTCTGAATTGGAGATTTGCCTGCAATCTCAGGATCGGAATCAAGACCCCTGGGAGGCTTCTCATCAGAAACTCCTGCTGCTGAAGCAGATCCCACAGCAATTCCACCTTTTCTCTTGTTTTCCACTGGTTTTTTCTTAGACGCTCTTTGTTTAGATTTGGTGGCTTTCCTACCTTTTTTCTTGTTATCCGGCATTTTCTTGTTCGAAAACACCTCTCTAGAAGTAGATTCAGTGGCAACACGAACTTTTTTCCTCTGTCTTGTGCGTGCCATATCCTTTTCTGCTAACCAAGCCTCTTCTCAAAGTCAGATGAAATAGTGCAAATACCTCACAAGTGACAATTGTATGCATTTGGAACATGAATTCAATTCTAAATCACAAAGAGCATTCTTACATTAAGCAACAGCAATATAGAAGTCAAAAAAAGCCAAGAATTCCAAGAAAATACCCAGCAGAATACATAGAGGGGAAATGAAAACAAAATACTACTTTTTCGTCAAGTATTACCAGGCATCCAATTGTTTCAGAAGACTAAAAGTTGACTCATTTCTTTTCTAGTCCAGCCATCTGGAAATGAGAAGAACAATTGCCGAGCGATTGAAACACCAGCAAGACAATAATTTTACACTTATGAAAATGGTCTCATGTATTAAAAATCAACGGGCCTGTTTGAGCATCATTTTTTGTGTAGAATGAATTTTGGAATAATAGATTGATTGATAATGTGTGGTTAAAAATGAAAGAAAAGTTTTTGGGTTGTGTAACATTATTTTATTGAAGTGTGTTTAAAAAGAACAGTGAGAAAAATATATTTTGAGAAAAATGGGGATGAAGGGCATAATACAATTTTCTGGTACATTGTGACAGAGAGAAACATTTCATTTTTCCCTTTTTCTTTCCAAATTGGTTTAATTCAACGCCTCTCCATAACTTCCCTTGTGCATTCACATATGGTAGCCAGGTCTTCACATCTGATTTTTATAGCCTTCTGTTCATATTCAATCGACAGATAGCAGAAACGGAATTCCCATAAAATCTACGAATTTTCCACTCCCATTATCTTCTTTTTGCAGCAAGGAATCATAAGCAAATGAAAAAAAAAAAAGGCCAAATTCGTACTCGGAAAAAAACTTTACTCTTCTTCATATAGTCTGCAATAACTAATTCAAAAACCTAATTTCCACTCCTTCCCAAAATTAAGTACTACCAAAAGTTAGGAAAAAAAATCACAGACGAAACTGAAACAACTAGAGAAAAATTACAGCAAAGACAACATAAAAATCACAGAAAACTATTATTCAACCCCAAAATAACCATTAACTGCAAAAAAAAAAATCACATAATTAAGTAAAAGTTGTACAAATGACCTCGAATTGATGCTTGGTGAAGTCGATCGAAAGAGAAATTTGATATTAACGAGAAATATTTGGTGCAGATTTCAGCAAATTGATTTCAGCGAAATAGGGACGACAACGTTTATGTGCGGGCTGGGATGAGAGGTGTAAAGTTATATTCGGCCCAAATTAAAAAATGCAATAGGCCATTCTTTGACCTCCATTTTAATTAAATTTTCGAAAAAATATATTTTGAAATATTAATTTTTTAAAGAATTTGTGAATTAAAAAAAAGATTTTTTTTGAATTTACGTGTAATATTATTTTATTAAAGAATGTATGTGAAATAATTTTATATCCCTGTTTGAGCTCTATTTTTTCAACTCATTTTCAATCATATTCTGTCATAAAATAATTTGATATGTAAACTCAAAATTTTTTCTTATCTTTCAACCACACATTCTCCAAAAAATCATTATTTGAAACACAGTTTCTGAAAAATAGGGCTCAAACATGGTACTTTTTATGTGCAATTGAAGCATTCTCCAGTAAAAATTAATAAAAATTAATAAAAAAAATATATAAGGAAACCACTATTTAAAAAAATGTACTTGTTTTACTTAATTCGCGGATTGATTTCAATAAAAAAGAGTTCAAGAAAGGAGGGTCCCGCGTGCAAGGAAATAACTGGCCCGCTGCTATTTGCCCCATAGAATCAGCGTCATTAAAGAAAGAGCCCAAATAAAATTCGTTGGAATCACGACGAGAAGAAGAAAGAAACGTCGAACTTATATACAGTTTAGTAAGGAGTTGCTGAAAATCCTCAAAGTTGAGGGAGTTGTCAGAAACGTTCTACAAGCGGTTAAATACTAGGAGTAATGGCAGCAGTTTCAATTGGTAGTTTCTTGACAAATCATCCATGATGGAGAACGTGGGTAGTTGCAGGACGACAGGCAGTTTCCAAATAGTTTTAACCATAAGAAGCTGTATAAAAGAGAATGAGAAGTATAGAAGAGCCCCCCGAAAAATCAACTCTCGAACAGAGAATATGTAATTTGAATTCATTTATTTTCTTGTCAAACTTTCTACTTTACTTCGTGTGCTTGTGCCCCTTGGAGGCTTTTTATTTCTCGCCAATTGTACTCTTCATAAATAAAACACCCCTTTTTGGGACTTTATCTCAAGAGGTTTGTTCCTTACACGATCGTCTGAACTTTCTTTTTAATTGTTAGCGCATTCCACGTGAAACAAAGGGTTAACGTTATTTCCTCGAAATAACTTGTTTCTTGGTCTTTACTCATCATCTCTCTCGCTTTTCCTGCCTGATGAATTTGACGAGAAAGGTCAACATTTTACTAGGACGATGACAGACTTCGCTACGTAAACGCAGAGGTTCCACTTTTCCCAAGAGATTGAGGGACAAGAAAATGAGAGAGCGCGACTAGAACCTATATAACTATGCAAAGCTCTGATAATAAATTGGTGCAACCCTACAATCAAGAAAATATCAGTATGCCCTTTGATCTGAAAAATGGCGATTTAATCGAGCCAGTCAGAAGACGATCGAGAGCATCTAAGAAGACATCTGCAACATTCCTCAAAGTAAGCACCAGGAATTTTCGGGCCCTGGTGCAACAATTTACTGGCTGTCACATTGGAGCTTATAAAGGGCCGATCAACTTAAATTTTTCACTCGCCAACCAGCAGGTTGATTGTCTGGTTCCAACTTCAAAGCCAGTTTCAGTAGCATTTGTTGGAAAAAATGGTTGAGTGGCTGACTT
>CAIGRK010357809.1:0-13248 GCA_903798315.1 Fraxinus greggii | reverse complement strand
TTTTAATTTTGTTAGTTATTCTCATTGATAACTTATTTTTATTTGATCTTTAATAGTTAACTTCATATATGATCCTAATAGTGAGGCATTTATACAAAATGAAAAAACACGATCCTTTATATGAGCATCAAATTGTGGACACTCTACACAACCATTATCCCCTAAATATATAAGTTCACAGGTCCCACTTAGTGGGTGGGAGGGATCAATACATAATTCTAAGGTGTTGAGGGATGCTTTAACAAGAAGAATGGACTTAAAGTGTCGCAAGGTATGATTTTATAATTCCAATTTTCTTTTATCTTTTTTTTATCTTTTTCTATAATTATACATGTTATAAGTTACTTGCTAATTCTACTAGTATTTTATGCTCAGGTATATATTTTTGGCAGATTGTGGATTTTCAAATCGACATCAATTTTTAGCTCCTTTTCGAGGTGTCCGCCATCATCTTCAAGATTTTTTTGGTCAAGGTCGTGATCCAGAAAAATACAAAGAAATTATTTAATCTTCGTCATGCTTTCTTGAGGAACGTAGTTGATTGGATATTTGGTATATTCGATTCACAATTTTCAAAACAACTCCTCCATTTTCATATCGTACACATGCGGAGCTGGTGTTATGATGTGAACCTACATAGCAATAATAACTATGGAACCGATGACAAATTAAAAAAAATCCAAGAAAGTCCCAAAATCAACGTTTGAAAAACTCGAACCAATAAATTATTGAACCAAAGAACCAAGACTATCGCTAACAATATATTGACCCCGTGATCACAAAATTTATGAACCTTACTTATATTATAAAGCGCCACAAGAATTTAATTCTTGATAAGTTCAAAATTAATTCAATGAAGAACGAGAAGATAGCAATATGTCTCGCAATAATATATCTCAAATTATGTCTTTTTACAATGAATGGAATGAGTCTTATTTATATGAAACCCATAAAACCTATTTAAAAAGTGAATTAAATCTTAAAAATAATAAAAGATATTACAAAATAGAGTTTTAACTAAAATAGAAGATTACGCAAATTTTGAAAAAAAAAAAAATTGCGTCCAGGAATGTACTATGCGGCCACATAGTTTAAATCTATTTGGTTGCATAGTTGTTCTTTCCACATTCTCTGTCTATTGTTTGAATTAAGTTTCTCCACTTCATTTCATCTTCCATGCTTAACATGAAACTTGTCCCTTTGTTTGTCTTGATCAATGTTTTGTTCATCGTGGCTTGAGCAAGTAGTCACATTACTTCTTTGACCAACTTAGCTCGTGACCTAGTCATATGCTCTTCCTCAACGATCAATGAATCCTTGCACGGACTTACCTTCGTATCATGGATCACATCATTCCCTCCCTCTTCGAAATGATTCGACCTCAAATCTATACCTGCATCAAAGAGAGAAAGGTAATAAACAACAAAAAAGCAATCATAAATTTACCTTGAAGATCCAAATTGTAGCCGTTTGTTTCAATTCTTGCAATGACGTGGAATGATCCATCTCCTCTAGGATGTAATATTGACCTTCTTTGCATTCAAACAAGCCATTTTTTCCTAAACACCTAAACACAATCACCTAGTTCAAATATTTTATGCATATTTCTTTTACTACCTTGAGATGTATATAATTCAATCCACTGCTTTCCATCTAAATTATCGCTTACAATAATAGTTATAGGAATTAGACCAAACAAAATTAATAGATTTAAACCGTAAACCATATCAAAATGTGGAGTAGAAGTAGTAGAGGATATTACATTGGTTCCCAATCTATTCCATAAATTTGAACCAAAATAGTTAAGGATTTCAAGATTGAATTATAGATTATCATGCCTCAAATCACCAACAATNTTCTTTTACTACCTTGAGATGTATATAATTCAATCCACTGCTTTCCATCTAAATTATCGCTTACAATAATAGTTATAGGAATTAGACCAAACAAAATTAATAGATTTAAACCGTAAACCATATCAAAATGTGGAGTAGAAGTAGTAGAGGATATTACATTGGTTCCCAATCTATTCCATAAATTTGAACCAAAATAGTTAAGGATTTCAAGATTGAATTATAGATTATCATGCCTCAAATCACCAACAATGCACCCCAATTGTCTATCATGCTCAATTAATTTCTTACAACATATTAGAATATCATTAACTAGTAATTGATTGCATATAAATGCATATGTCAAATTATTTATTACTCTCAAATAATTATTAGATGCATTAATATGTGTGAAAGTACACGCCCCATGTGAAAAAATATTACTGCATGCTAGACCTCATCTAACCTATGTATGGGGTATTGATTATTTATCATGCCATAGTTGAATGATCCTCCTTCAATGCTCATTAAATTCTTCACTTGCTTCGGATCCATTGGATACTCAATGGGTGGTATCCCACTAAATAACTTTTCATGTAACGAGAGTTCTTGTAATAAAGAAATATTCAAATTGGGGAGGGGTTTGTTAGTTCTCACTAAAGCCCTCTCAATCTCACTATTTTTTGCATAGAAACTCACTTTTGATTTTTCTTTCCTCTCAATAAACTCTTTCTTTCTCTCTTGTGGCTCCGTTCTTTGTTTTTTCTCGCAATTAGCCACCTTACCATCTTCTCTCCTAATCTCTTTTCGCCTTTCTTTGTTTTTCTTTTCTTCCTCACCTCTCAATCTCAATTGGTCCTTATAGACTTCTTGTGGTGTTAATGGTACAAGAGTAACAGCTCTCCCATCTTTTACAAAATTGTATCTATTCTTGAATCTATCATGTTTAACCTTCTTATCATACTGCCATGGTCTTCTCCCCAAAATGTGGCAGGCATGGATAGGAACCACATCACACATTACTTCATCACTATACCGCCCAATTTAGAAACTCACCAACAATATCCTATTCACCTTAACCTCTCCAAATTCATTCAACCATTATAATTCGTAAGGTATAAGATGTTTTAGCACACAATTCTAATTTTTCAACAAGTGTAGTGCTACCCACATTGGTACAACTACCCTTATAACCATACTATATACCTTGTTGTATACATGGTATCTCGCATGAAATATGTTTTCCCTTTATTGCTTCGAGTCATCCACTTTGATTTGAGCAACTAAGAGCTCACCGTGTAACCAACAGCTCCCTTAATGCATACTCCACTTTCTCCCAATCACTAGCATCTTCCAATTTCGTCACGTCATCATATTCATCCTCATTAGCAATCACCAATTTTTCATTGTCGCGCAAGATCATCACCCTTTTGTTTGGACATTGAGAAGAGCGTGTCCCAATCTCAAGCACTTAAAGTACTTGTATCCCGATTCCCCGATTTCGAGGGGGTTGGGATTCCATCTTAGGTGTAGCTTTGCTAACAACTTCATCTTTTCCCTTTGATAGCTCAGTTTTACCTTTTGAAATATCCACATCACCTTTATAGTTATCCCACTTCAATTTTCAAAAAGAGTTAGAACCCGAAGAACCTGATGAATATCTAGGTGTCCTCTTCTTCTTCAATTTCCTTTCTACCTTTATAGCTACATGTAGCGTGTCTTCCAACTCCACATAATGTTACAACTCTACCACATTAGATATCTCCCTATTTAGACCATTCAAAAACCGAGCCATGGTGGACTCCTTATCCTCCTCCACATTTGTTCTAATCCTAGCAATCTCCATCTCATCATGATAATCCTCCACACTCTGAGAACCATGGTAGAGGCTTTGCAACTTTTGATAAAGCTCCCTATAATAATGATTAGGCAAGAATCTCTTCCTCATGATAGCCTTCAATTCTTCCCATATATTAATAGGTATCTAACGGTTCCCCCTCCTAAATGTTAATACTTGATCCCACCAAATGATAGCATAATCAATAAATTCAAGTACTGCAATCTTTACCTTATTTTCCTTCGAGTAGTTGTATCAATCAAATATCAGCTTTACTTTCTTTTCCCAATCTAATTATGCCTCTGGATCACTCCTTCCTTTGAACGAAGGAATTGTCATTTTGATATTTCAATTGTCATTTTGATATTTCTCATACTTCTATCAACACCATCTCCAACAGGATCTCTACCCCCTCCTTTCATGCCTAAATCCTCTATCCCTCGTTCTTCCTAATTCGACATCCGCCAGTGCATCTTCATTAATGTTTCTATCCACTTCATATTCACTAGCAAATTTTGCACTATGATCCAGCCTATCTTGTCTCCTTGTATTAGGAACTTCTCTAGGCTCTTCCTTACGCAAATTAGCAAACAATGTGTCTTACCTCTCCATCCACACCTCTTGCCTATCCATTCTATCTCCCATATCACCAAACAACCTTTTAAATCATCGTATCTTCTCCTCCATCATGATGCCTTGACTATTCTTCTCACTTGAAGTAGAATCATCTCTGTTGTCATCCTAAATCTAGAATAATATTTGTCTCACGTGTGTACACTCGTGTATCACTCAATTTGGCGTTTCCCTCTATTAGTCTCACCACTCAAAGCTTTCTTGCAAGTGCTTCAAAAAATTTATTCGACCTCAATAAAAAATTTAAACCTTGTGGAGTCCAAACAAAGAATTTAGTAAGGAAAGTAATCTAGAATGATTCAAGAAGGTAGGAATTTGAACTTTGAATAAAAAATTAAGGATAAATTCAAGAGAGTATTTCTTGAATTCGAATTGAACTCTTTTGAAATTAAATTTTTTTTTTTTACTAAAAAAATGAAATTGTAGGATGTTGGCAGTTTTTTGAATTTTCGTTTATTGTTGCTCGGTGATTCAACTAAATACTAGCAAAAGAAACAAAGACTAATTTAGATACTAAATTAGCACACAAACAAGTTTTGAAATTTTATGGATTGGAGACAAAAAAATTGGAGAACGCGGAGAATAAAAAAAAACTCAACAAAAGAAAAAAAATATGAGCATTACTCTGATACCAACTGATATGACCCACATAGTAATAGTAGCTATGAAACTCACGACAAATTAGAACAAACCCAAGAAAGTCAAGAATCAATATTTGAAAAGTTCGACCCAATAAATTATGAAACCAAAGAAACAAAGCAATCGTTAACAATATATTGACCCCACGATCACAAAAATTATGAACCTTACTTATATTGTAGAAGGCCACACGAATTTAATTGTTGATAAAGTCAAAATTAATTCAACGAAAAAAAGAAGAAAACAATATGCCTCATAATAATATCTTTCAAATTGTGTCTTTTTACAATGAAGGGAATGAGTCCTATTTATATGAAACCCGTAAAACCTACTTAAAATGGAATTAAGTCTTAAAAATAACAAAAATTATCACAAAAATAGAGTTTTAATTAAAATTGAAGAGTACACGAAATTTGAAAACTCCCAATCCAGGAATATACATTGCGGCCTCATAGTGTAAATATATGCGGTCGCATAGACAGACTGAATTCTTCCTTCGTGTTTCGATAAAAGGGTATGCGACTGCATGCCCTGTTGTTCTTTCCACATTCTCCATCCACTGATTAAATTAAGTTTCTCCACTTCATTTCATCTCTCATGCCCAATATAAAACTTGTCCATTTGTTTGTCATGATCAATGTTTCGTCCACCGTGTGTTGAGCAAGTAGTCTCATTGCTCCTTTGACCCTCTTCGGTCACAACCTAGTCATAGGTCTTTCCTCAACGATTAATGGATCATTGTCTAAGCTTGCCTTCGTATCTGGATCACATCCGGTTAGATTGTGCAGGTTTACACAATTTTTTCCTTAAAGAGTGTCGTTATGATGAATTTCTAGTTTAACTTGATATGAAGCTTTATCATCTCCTACAGCTAATGAAGGGGAAGATTTTGGACCAAGTTTTAAGATTCAAGAACAAGAAAGAGAATGTTATCGCTTGGAGGGCTACTGTAGTTGCTAATATGAGGAATGATGTTGGTAATGTTTGATATTTTCTTGTTGAATATTATCAAAATGTTAAAAAAAAATTTTGGTATTTATGTTATTTGTTTGTTTAATTGAGGGGATTTAAATTTTTTAAATATTGGATGGGAATGATATATTAGCCAACTCAAGCTATAATCTTCTTGCTTTAGAGAATTCGAATTTTTTTTTATTATTTTTTTTTTTTTTTTTTTTTTTTTTTTTTTTTTTTTTTTTTTTTTTTTTTTTTTTTTTTTTTTTTTGTGTTAGTCACTGGTGATAGTTCAAAATATTGTTTATGTAGAGTGAAAGTCTTTTAGTGAAAGCCATTATAGTCTATGAAGGAGTTTCATTAATTCTTAACTAATCCATAAAAGCCACTTAAATGTCCACGAATTCCATCAATGTTAAAAAAATTCTTTCAATTGAATACACTCCCTTTAAAACTCTTTAAAAGTATTGATGTATTCAATAGAGAATTTTAAATGGATTTCAAAAATCACGAAGTATTTTATTATCATTTTAGAAGTCTACGGGGACTTCTGAAGACTTTTTAATAGAAGTATAAATAGTAAATCTCAAAGCAAATCTCTCATATAACGAAAGATTTATTAAAACAGCAAAGCCCAAAAGAATATTGATTATTAATTTTTAATACCGATGGTGCAAAAAATACCCAAATGTGACTACCAACCTCAAGTCGTACATTCAATGACCTAGTCCACGCTTTATCAAACTCAGACTCGTAGATGTGAATTAAAAAAAAAATAAAAAATACATAAAAAATCTACTTGAACTTGGCTTAATCAAGTTGCAAGAAAATTGATATGAATAAAAAAGAGTAATGGCTACTAGGAATGAATAAACGTGTCAATCCAATTTGATATGATTAAAAACTAAATAACACTTTTTAAACTTGTGTTCGATTGTATATTAGGCTTAATTTTGGTGGTTTCAATTCAAATTGACCATGTTCATAAGGGGAGTTTTTATTGGTTGCATCATATTTTAATTGTAATGGAGGTCCTCAACATTTTTAATCATATTTGTACATCTTGTCACTAATGACAAAAAAATACATTGGAAGTCATTAAAAAAAAAAAGTAAAAGAACTCATTGGCTTTTATATTTTTATATGTAAACAAGTAAAAGTCGGTCGATAAAAAAAAATTCTTTTATATCAAAAACACATTAACATACCATTAATGAAAAGTACATATTGACTTGGCATTGACATCTATGATTGACGTAGGGTATATCATTATGTGCCGAATTAACTTTGTTAGAATTTCATTATAATGAAAACCATACTCACTGGTTGAAACTTTGGTTGGAGTAGAAGTTGACAAAATTGATATTTAAAGACATGCACTTAACTACTTATAAATAACAATTTTGCTATATGTATATTGTGGTTGATGTTAAACTTGACATTGTTTGACATAGCAGGAATCATGGCCATTAGTTTCAATCACTTATTCAAATCAATAACACATTTTTCTACCCATCACGCAATTAACTTTGTATGGTTAAAACATGTTTGTTTAATTAATCAACACTAATTTCTTTCACCAACTTAAATAAGGCATCTTTCTTTCTTTTTCCCCAACTTACACAAGCATCTTACTAATAAAATAATCTTTGGGCTCTTGGCTATTTTGGACTAAAGTCAAGAAGTCAACTTCAACTCAAGTTAGGGATGACAAAATACACTGTTAGGATAATTGACACAATACTCCCTTAACTTTTGCTTGTTTTGTGAAATACCCCCTAACCATTTTATTTTGGTGCAAAATCTCCTAAAAAGTGAAATAAAGTGGGCCAAAACCAATAAAATGTCTAAGGGAAAATCCATGCACAAGGTGACAAACAATTACACAAGGGGTGAGCAGATTTGACAACTGCATGTGATTCAAGAGACTTGTGCCACCAAATGGGAAGGGACAAGTAAGACTACAATAGATTGAAACTAAATTAAGATAAATCCATTAAACCTTTTTCCCTAAATCTATCAAAAGAAAAAAAAAATTGAGGGGAAGAGAAAGGAAGGTTGGTCTTTATGATTTCAAATCTTGACTCAATGATAGTGATGAGGCACATTAGTTTGGAGTTTGGATTAGTTGCTGTTTTCAAGTTACTACAGTTGGTTTCTTCTCCTTTATTTATTTATTTTTTTTCTTGAGGAGTGAAAGGATGTGAACAGACGAATTTTCCCTATGAGGTTTTATTGGTTTTGGCCTTCTTTACTAGTTTTAACGCATAAACTAACACATTTAGACAGTAGGGGGTATTCCGAAATGTTTGGGAAATCTAGGGGAGTTTTGCACCAAAATGAAACCTTTGAGGGGTATTCCACAAAATAGGCTAACATTAGGGGGGGAAAAAAGGTGTAAATGAAAATATTTTAATCCTATTTGCTCGCTTGATTCCGTTAGTTTACAGTTCGTGGCAAGTAATAACAGTGAATGTTTGAGTTCGAATATCGTTCTCACATAAACTAAGTACTTACTATCAATTTTTATTCTAATCTGACTTCAGTCTAAATTAATATTGTAACCTACACGAAATAAATAAAACTATACAACAAAATTAAGTCTCAAATGAATTAAATACATCCCAATTTTATAGTAATAGGAGAACATAGTCGTTATCTTACTACCACTAAGTAATGCTTGCAAATATCATTAATAGTTTATATTTGGTGATATAGATTTTTGGTACTTGACAATAATAATTTTGAATTTTTGTTTCATCAATTAGGAGTTAGAAATAGTAAGCCAAAGGTTCAATAATAGTCTCTAAGGGAAATGATCGTTTGAACACATAAATTTATTATATTACTTGTTCAGAATATCGTATACTTGCAGTAGAAATCACACAACAATAAGATCCTAAACCTTATATACTATCACTAATATTTATTTTAAATTGTTGAAACAGAAAATTAAAGTCTAGCAATAAAAAAAAGTGGTGGTTGTCATGATGTCTACTAGCCAGACCAACTTAATCCTTCTACCATCTGTATTTTCTGATCCTTACTCCTTTATTTTGATTATTTTTGCTTTTACATCGAGGACAATGCAATATTTTGTTTGGGGTAGGTAGGTATTATATTTCAACTGCTGATCGGGTTTGTATAACCGTTTAATAAAAAAAATTGAAAAAAAAAAATAAAAAATAATGTCTAGTTTAGCGTTGAAAGGATTGTCATCTATGATATTATTTATTTGTTTGAATTGAGCACATAGCTGGTATTGACTTATTACTTATGTTGAGATATAGCTTGATTTGTGGATTTAACTATTTCATATGTTGAAAATCAATCCCGATTTGGTTCTATCATGATATTTGAGATCTTCAATATAAATAGTTGTATAATTATCAGAGATCTCATATACTCATCTACTATCATTAGATGCTAAATACATCTATACCAAATAATTTCTTGAGCTACCAAGAAATACAATACAAGATATACTTCTTGTTACTCTATATAGCATGAGTGCATAAGTCTAATATTTATGCTCAACTAACTCTCACTGTTAGTCGACATTTGTATATATATATTCCAATCACAAATTATTCTTTCGAAAACAAATAAAATAACTGACAATAGCACTTTTTGGGTATCACAGTACTTTTTCCAAGGATAACATTAATACCTACTGACTAGATCCATGGCATGACAAATGTTAGGACAATATACATCATAGCAAATTTCTCACTCTTAACCGTCTTAGATATGGTTCTTTGGATATTTCTTTGTGCACTTATGGAGTCCTTGGACATATATGAAGACTTGTATGTTTATCTTCCGATATATGATTATTAATAGGGTAGCAATTACAGAGTTAGAAATATTTTAGAATCTTTACATTGTATAACTTTTGTGACAAAGCAAAAAGACTAGAATAATCTTTTAATACAAGATGTACAATTTGATAAACACATGTTCTTTGTTTCAAAGATTGAGGATGACCATTTCAAAATGGTCTCAATACATTTATTCTCATACCTAGCCAATAAAATGTCATCGATATCAAAATTAAAATTACAACCTACCATCAGACTTTACATAAAGAAAGTGATATTCATCCATATATAATGAAATTTTGTACGAGATTTAAACCTTATCAATACTC
Source organism: Fraxinus greggii (assembly GCA_903798315.1). Classification (NCBI taxonomy): domain Eukaryota; kingdom Viridiplantae; phylum Streptophyta; class Magnoliopsida; order Lamiales; family Oleaceae; genus Fraxinus; species Fraxinus greggii. The sequence goes on along the minus strand of CAIGRK010357809.1, from coordinate 3,203 downwards.
AAGTACCACTGTCAAGATGATTCTATTAGGTTATAAGTGTAGCTACAAAGTCACCACAATACTAAATTTTTTTTAACATGAAACCTACAAATCGATTCATGTAGATCTATTCAATCGTTTGTTTCCTAATTGAGAATAAAAATACAATCTATATGTCTATGTGGTGTAACTTTAAATTTAAACACACTATCATGGCTAGCATTGACATACAAAAATGAAAATCTCACTGTTATAAAAAAGGTTAATCCAACTCAATACACTCATATTGAGTGTAACCTTTTCCCCCCCAAAAATGAGCTTTATCTATAAACTCATTAGTCTTTTACCTACAATTCTATGCTCCATATACATTTCAATCACTTTCTTTAGTTTTACCTCTTTGTACTTATATGAGTAAAAAAATTTCTAAACCTAAAATCATTGATAATAGATTGCTCCCATACGAAAATAGATTACAATGAAAATAGATTGTTCCTGATTGGATACAGATTAATCCCACATGAATCACAAGCTTGAAACAAATCTTTTGTAGTCAACATTGATTTACCAATACGCATAAAATTAATTATATAAATATTCTTGAAACTTTTTTCCATTACTAGGAAAAATGTCAAAAGTCACTACTTGTGACTCAATGTCCATCCAAAAATTTACTTATGAACAAGTACCATTTCGACTATCATGCGTATCTCATAGAAACACATCTTGATCATATAAGATTCATGTTTCTAAACTCACTTGAAAACTCAAAAACTCACATAATTGATCATGAGTTTAAGATATGCCATATTTGGTTTTCTACATGTATAAAGCTTATACAATTCTAAAGGTGCTAATATTGAGAGAACTATGTTAAGTGATATGTTGCAGAAAACTAACACGCTTCCCAAAATAGATACGCAAAATGGACAACATTATCTCAAGCCTCATTACATCCAGCAATACTCCATTCACTCTGCCCAATAAATAATGTAGCTTTTGGTGAACAAAGGATAGTCAATCTAATAAGAATTCCTCTTTCATTGTCTAGATCATTGAATTCTCATGATAGAGATTCACGTCTCAAACAGTTTTCAAAGTCTTCACTTCCATAATCTGATTTCCTACTCCACTTCAGTAAGGCTTAAACGAATACAATATCTTCAACTTATGAAAATCATAAGTACTACTGAAATACGTGAATCTATTTATAATGTCATGAAAATTTGAGGTTCCATCTCCTTCTCTTTTAATTATAGCTAGCAAAGAAATTTGGATGGACTAACTGTATGGAAGTTTAGCTCTTATAGTCTTTGAATGATATTCACAACTCAAAACCTCTAACCACTGTACAAATATCCATATCCATAATAATCATCTCCACTATGAGTATGAACAAAGCTATCATGTATAAATTCAAGTTAGAGACTACTCTTAGAAGAAGAACAATTGAGATCAAGTTTAGTGAAGTTTTTGATACTATTGTAATATCAAACATGAGGTCAGTTTCTCCACCTTACAATACTAAGTTGCGTGTACCAGTCATATAAACATCCATTCAATCTTCATTAGTGGTATATCTTTGTACCAAGTTAAAGATTTGCCAATAGACTAAGGGCACATCTTGATCTTATATAAAGTGGGTTTTTAAGTCTTGAATTCACTTTTCACACAAGATAAGATCCAATATATAGTGCTTGACATGTAAACAATACAAAGAGGAATACAGTCATGTGTAATATCTTTTAGCTTAAACAGTTTCGAGCTAAGTAAATAGTTGAAGCAGTTGAACTTTTATATTATTAATCCTCTACCAAAACCACTTCATGTGCTTACTATTTGATATCTTTGGTCACTTTTCCTGTCTCCTCATCTATCATGTGTTTGTTCTAACTCATTTAATACTTGAGACCCAAAGTCTTATACGAGATAGAATATTGCTATACAAGCATGTCCTCAAATTAAATAATTTTAGGTGAGATACAAAATTATCTCAACTAACAATATATATGTCTAAGTAAGAATCTCACCAACTTTAATGACCTTAGCATTTATAATAATTCATGAAATAACAAATATCATATAATTCAATAAAGCAATCTATAATGCGCAATAAATGCATAAATATGCACATATATATAATTATGACATGTATCATGATAAAAAAGATTAATTCTTTCTGAAAATAATTTCAAATATATTCGAAGAATAAAATTCAAATCATTTTAGTTTAATTATACAAATTCTCAACCTCACTTGAATCTATGTTGCTACATAGTCCCAAAAAAGGGAAGGAGACATCAGAATTCTCAGATTTTGCTTATCTTCAAAAAAAAAAAAAAATGTTCCAAAAATATTTGAGTGTTCTCTTAAGTTATGCCCCAATTTTTTTTATTAATTTGACAAGTACGTAGTTTTTTGATATATTCTGCACCCATAGATTTAACACGGGATCTGAGAATATGTCTCAATAGATTGCACAACTATATCATGACCAACTTTACTCAAATGGGGAAACGTGATATTATTTACAAACGGACGGGTCAAAAATACTTTTAAAGTAACTTTTAATCTCAAAAAATTGGGAACATTTAAAAAAATAATAATTATCCCCACTAGACAATAGTATCTCCAAATAAATATTCTGGATTTAATATAAAATTTTCAAATTTTAATTAAATTAGAAAATAATTTATTTTTTGTATTTAAAAGATGTATTTTAAACTTTAAATACATAAAAATACTTTAACAATTCGAAAATAAAATATTTTTATATCAATAAATTCATAATAATATAGGGATCAAAAGGTAGTTTATAAATTAAGAAATACCCCCATCCACACTCACCTTCTGGGGGATATTCAATTTTATTTTTTCACGTGTTAAAATTCTTACTTGAAAGAATAATTTAAAGATCTTTTTGTATAGTTGAATCACTGGTGTGCTGTCGTAAGCACCCAAAAGTAATACCTTAACCTCTAAAACTAATGTAGTTGTGGAAGTAAGGGTCGATCCCACGAAGAGTGTGTAATTCAATATTTTTATACTTCCTACAATGATTGGGGGCAAACAATTGTAAATAAAGAAATTAATAGCAATAAAAATTAAATTAACGAAAACAATCAAAAGACTAACCTTGGTCTAAGTCCACATCCACCGTCGAAAATCCACAATTGATCATAGATGCAAAGATAATTCAATTCATATTTTAAATATTCATCGTT
>CAIGRK010357761.1:0-13733 GCA_903798315.1 Fraxinus greggii | reverse complement strand
CAGACCTAATTTTCTTTTTCCGAAACTTTTTCTTGGCCCATTAAACCTAATTCGTCCAATGTATATATAGAGGCGCTACGTTTTACTGTTGCAAGAGATTGAACACATAATTCACTACATAGATTACATCCTACAAAGATCAAAATTCAATCTTTCCATTGTTTATGCGCCATCAATGTGAAAATATCAAAAAACTAAATCAAATACTGAATTGGTTTATTCGCTTGAGTCTGTTGCAAAATTGTGTCATCAACTGTGCTGTAATAAAGATCAAGGAAGAATTGAAAGAACGAGGAGTTCTTGGAGAAGATTTACAGAAGATAAACTGCGTAAAGAGCCATGATTGTTGTTGATGTGCACATTCCAGGAGGGCTGCTTCAAATTTGAGACAGGAGATCAGAAAGCTTGTGTCATCAACTTCGCTGGTAGTTTGTAAGTTTATTATCAGTTTNAGTCTGTTGCAAAATTGTGTCATCAACTGTGCTGTAATAAAGATCAAGGAAGAATTGAAAGAACGAGGAGTTCTTGGAGAAGATTTACAGAAGATAAACTGCGTAAAGAGCCATGATTGTTGTTGATGTGCACATTCCAGGAGGGCTGCTTCAAATTTGAGACAGGAGATCAGAAAGCCTGTGTCATCAACTTCGCTGGTAGTTTGTAAGTTTATTATCAGTTTATAGCGGATCTTTGACTGGCAAAGTGCACAGAATTTTTCTCATGTTGGGTTTCTCCGTGAACAATTCTTGTGTTGTTTACTGCTTTATTTACTGCTTTATCATTACTGCGGTAATTCAAAATAGGTAAATTGACTTGTATGACTAATCACAAAGACATAATTAACTTGTGATTTGTTACCTGTTAATTATAGTTTTAATTCAGCATTTACACCTAATCGCCCCCTCTCTAGGTATAGTTGAGTCGAATCTTACGTTTCTCAGATATGAAGTGAAGGGAATCCCTATTCATGAGCGGATGACTATAAAAATGGACAGAAAACAAAAAGAATCTCATCTAGACTCATTGATTATGAACTTGCTGCATTGGTAGTTAATACTTGTGAAGAACTTGGGGGGATAATGAGTTTAAAACTTTTGGTGAAGCCATTATGAATGACCAATCCAGCTTTTGGTAGGCTGCAATGAAAGAAGAAATAACCCCTCTCTATCGTAATAAGACTTGGACTATAGTACCTAAACTTAAAATCATTCAATTGTAAATTACATAGATGGATTAATAATGTTGAAGTAAAGAAGGTATAAGTCAGACTGAACCTGCAAGGTTTAAAATTAGGTTAGTGGACAAAGGGTTTACTCATAAAAGAAGCATAGATTATGATAAAAGTTTATATCCACTCTGTACCCAACCCAAGATCTCTGCATTATAAAATACTTAAATTGAATCCTAGTACCAATTATGCGCACAATTTTTTAAATAAAAAAATACTTTTATGATATCATTTGATTTTAAAAGAAGTGAGTTTGATCACTATTGCTATTTGAAATTGAATTGCCTAAAATGTTTCTATATACTTGTTGTACATGGATGATTTTTTTATTAATTAGCTAATGTATAGAAACTATTAATAACATTAAAGGGGCCTTACGTTTAGAATTAAACATAAAAGAGCTAGGTGATGCTAAAAGGAATTTAGTCATGAATATAATAAGAGATGGAACCAAACTTGTTTCAGTTCTAAAGCAAAGCATGTATGCTGAAAAACTAATTAAGAAGTTTTAGATGTATACTACGCTGACTGTACCATTATCTAATCACTCTGTGCAAGTAAAGATTAGTATCGTAATATCGAAGATGAAGTTAATGCATAAAGTGTTCCATATTCTAATGTGACAGTTTCAGTTATGTATACTATGATGTCTATGTCGCATATACTGTTAGTAAGTTAAGAAGATATATGGATAATCTTGGTATACGACACCGGGAAGCTTTGAAATGGCTTTTGAGATACTCATAAATTTCAATTGATGTTGGTATAGTGTTTGGTCATTGTACTAAAGGTATAAAACTGAAAGGAACATTGATTGAAATTATAATAGTAATAGGGAGAACATAAAATCAACAATATCATACATCTTTACTTTGTGTAGTGCATGCTTTTGATGGAAATCTCAGGTGCAACATATAGTGGCGTTGTTCACTACAGGATTCTGTATATGCGTAGTGACCGATGCTCATAAAGAAAGCTTGAATCTTAAAAGTATATTAAATGAATCGGATTGTGGTTGTGTTATCTGATAGTTAATCTTCCTTTCAATTGTACAAAAATCACATTTTCATGTCATGACTAAAAACATTGATGTTCGAGTTTCACTCCATTAGTGATCTTGTATCTAAAGGAGTCAATTTCGAGACCAAAAAATAAATAAATAAAACAAAATAAATCTTTCTCAATATTATTCTTTAGACAGTACCAAACCATTACCATTGAATAAGTTTAAGTTATGTTAAATATCTTAAACATTGACACGAGTTAAGTACTTTGTTCAAGCAAATTCTTTTAAGTTTAATTTTGTGATATGCTTGCTACTAAGTTTAGTTTCTAACTGTAGGTACTTGAGACCATATTACAACTTATGTGGCTGTCTCTTGAAACTATATTGTGTATCATTTAGTTCAAGGTGGAAATTACTGGCCCATGTGTAACCAAACAATGATTCAGTAAATTTGAGTGAACATACGACTTATACTGGAAAGGGAGAAAAACTTGAGAAGGATCGAGATACAATCCTAGCCCTTGATTATTTAGGGGTTATTCTCTTTGTATTTCAGTTTTGTATTTTGAGTTTTAAATTCATTTTGGGTTTTGTGTTTTGAATGTCCATTTTAAGATTATTGAAAATGTGTTCTTTTTTACATTTTGAAATATTGTTTCGAAAACACCAAAAATGCGTTTTGAAAATTTTGGCTTGATTATAACTGAAAACACCCAAAACGAGTCGTTTTAGGTTTTCTTTGTAAATTTTTAACTTGTTTTCAAAAACGCGTTTTCGAAAATAGGAAAGAGAACGCGTTTTCACTGTTTTAGAAAATCGAAAATAGAAAACAGCTTGAAAATAGTAAATAGAACAGACCCTNTTTTTTACATTTTGAAATATTGTTTCGAAAACACCAAAAATGCGTTTTGAAAATTTTGGCTTGATTATAACTGAAAACACCCAAAACGAGTCGTTTTAGGTTTTCTTTGTAAATTTTTAACTTGTTTTTAAAAACGCATTTTCGAAAATAGGAAAGAGAACACGTTTTCACTGTTTTGGAAAATCAAGAAAAGGGCTTGAAAATGGTAAAGAGAACGGACCCTTAATACTTGATATGGGCACTTTTAAGGTTATCATAATCCAGGTAGCTTTTATGGTCTTGTATTTTTCCTCTTCTACTCCTCACTAAAATTTGATCACTATAGTGTAATTGAGGTTGTAATGTTGTTTGGATTCCATAATCATATTGTTAAATTAATTGGTTAGGATGTATGATTTCGGATTGAGAGTTGGTCGAGCGTATCTCTTATGAGTTCTCTGACTGGTTTGAAGGTTTCGTGAGGGTTCTTTGATGATTTGGGGTGCGTCGGTGGTATTGGTTTGTAATCTTTCGTTCTCATAAAAATCGATGCTTCATTATCGTGCAAGAGGCAATTCTGCAATATATATTGTTATTGATACATTACAATGGTTCTCCACGAGTTTTGCCACCTTCTACATGGATATGGTGACAGAAAGCGGTGAATTTTACAGAGTATTAAAATTAATTTGGAGTAAAATACTGCAACTTTTCACACCTTGATGATAGAGCTAAAATTTACTAGTTAACAGCTACAAAACCCGGCCGGAGTTTAAAAAAAAAAAATAATAATAATAATAATAGGACGATAAATGACGGAGGAAATAAATTAAAAAGGTGACTTATAAAATAAGTAGACATTTAATTACCAATACTTATATTCATCTCAGTATAGGGATGAGTTCAAGTTTCTGAAATTGTCTCGAGTTTTTAGTCGGACTGAAGATGATATTCTCGAGACGGTATCCTGGATACACTATTTTTACCTATTCTTATCAGAAAACAACAGATTTGAGTAACCTGCCATTGTTTACTCCACTCTATTGGTACAGGTCAGAATTGCCGATTTCAACTCTTCTTTGTCCAATGACGTTTGCACAATCACCTGCGCAAATGACGCATATCGGTGCTCAAGTAAAGTTTTAGGCATCTAATTATGCTGGAAACTGTTAAAAACTGAGTTAGATACTGAAGTTTCACCTCCTGTACTCTATTTCCAGCTCGAGCAAGTAACTTGTACTGATTCTCAAACATGGATGCCATATAAACCTGTCAAAAGGCCATGAAATAACATTAAAAGACAAGGTCACGGGCCTCAGAATCAAGCAAAACATGTTCAGTTTTATTATTATTCAGCTCAGTGCTGTCAACTGATCAATAGGATAACATTGATATAGGATTTGCATGGAAAAAAATCGATATAGACCAGAAGCTAGCAAAATTTTGTTCGTTTCCATTCATGCCTAATGAGAGTGGCCATTTTTTTTCTTGCCCGAGTTTGGTTTAAGCTAAAAAACAGATTTTTAGCAGATTTGATAAAAGTTGATGAAATACGGTATTGAAAAGTTGATAAAAGTTGTGAATTCCAAGAAATGTCTGGTTAAAAATGAATTTGAGGAAAAATGAGGCTTTGCTTTTCGCTCAGCTTGGTCAATTTGATTAGTTACATACCTGAAATGTTGGGGCCAAACCAGGACTCAAAAAATAGCGTCCTTTTGATACAGACTCGATGCCATCGAATTGTTGTAATTCTTTGATAAGCGATTCCACATCGGCCCACTATTAAACATAATTTTAAAAACACGTTAGGGTAATCCGTCCCTCTAAAAGTAAGTATTGAATAATATTAAAAAACACCTTAGGGTAATCCGTCCCTCTAAAAGTAAGTATTGAATCCAGGGGTACCATGTTGTAATAGAAGCATAAAGTTGTTCCTATTTAAAGACTCGAAAGATATAAACCTCAACATCTGCTTCAGCTGCTTCAAGTTGACCATCTAAGGAATTGCGGTCACCAACTACAGCCTCCAACGCCTCCATCAGTGGATCTGGCTGCCATGAAAAAGAAAAAAGAGCATTGTTCAATTGCAATATAAAATTCCTTGATCAACACACAACTGTCCAAGAAAATGGATGAAGATTACCATTATTTCCTTTAACGATAAAAATATACGATCGAGTGAAAAATCCAATTGATGAACTTTTGCTTCAACAATCTGCAAGCCAAAAGACTCGATCAGGTGAATTTACTATCATTAAAAATATCAGCTTTACTGAAGGAATGCACAGTTGAGGTTCTAGAGATATGAAGTACCTGACCAACTTTAAAATATGATTCAGGGTCCAAGGTGGTATCCCATGATACTTCTGTCTGATGAATAAGTGCAGGTACGCCTTCAACCTACAAAGTTATTTTGTTCATATCTGATTAGCCTGTATATGGAATTCATTATTCCCCATTACAAAAAGCATTTACCAAGTGAAGAAAATACCGCAACACATACAGAAGTAAACATATTAATCACAAATAAATCATTTAGGCAAAGGTGGAGCCATAATATCTGAACACTCAAGAAGTGACCATATTATGAGTGGGAAGGCTAACGAACCATTTATTTACCTCAACAAATATGCCAAAGTAAGTGATCTTTTTAATGCAACACTTCACTACATCTCCAACACTCAAGTTCGCCTGCAATAAGAACAGCATAAAAGCTCAAGACCCGAAACATTAGTGCATAAGAGATAGAGCATCCTCATATGATGGGATTCATATATGAATGTGAGAGACCTAGAGGCATACTCAATGATAAAATGCCATCTTGTCTAGCAAACACTTCTTTTATATTAAATACTTCTGCATGTGTTTGTGTTGCATGACAAAGACAGCTAGGGCAGGGTTATTGAACCAGATTTACTAGAAGGCAAATCATTCCAAATCGAGTACTAATTCGAGATTGCAAATAGTGACAAATGATTCACCATCAAAGTGACAAGTTAATACCAAGTTCACTATTGTGGCAAAATGCTATATCTGGATATTACATATATAAAAATGGAAAACTTATAAAACAAAATCGAGATCTACAAAATCAGAAGTATTTTAAGTATTAAAGAAGGGAAATAGAAATAAAACATTAGTTATATGTTAACCACGGGATTCATAGCTTGCAATAAATTTGGCTACCTGTAGTACAAATGGCAGTTTCGGATTGTTTTCTGGTTTTGTGGTGTATTATTGTGTACCAGAGCAAGTTCGGTGCAATGAAAAAGTGCTATGATAAAAAATTCCTACAAAATTTCTAAAAATGGTCATCAAACCAGCTATAGTACAGAAATGAATGTTGGGCCATTAAGAACGAAAGCTTGCTTAGGTTTAAGTAATAGAAATAACTATTTTGAGGAATGTAGCTATAAGAAAATGGATAAAATATGAAATAAGGATATATACCAAACCGGTAGAGGAGGAACTAAGCCCCTATTTGACACACATTCTTTTAAAATTCATTTTCAACCTCGCATTCTTTAATAAAATAATATTTTCCATCACATCAATAACTTTTTCTTACTTTTTAACTACATATTTCCGTTATATCACTATTTAAAATTCATTCTTTCCTCAATAATATCCATCAAACACCATCTAAATGAGGACAAATTAAGAAAAGGATGAATAAAATGATTGAGACATATCTTGACTAAACATAAAGAAATTTCATTCAAAATACCACCACAGTCGCGGTAAAACATGTTAGAAGAAATAGAGGTAAACCAACCCGCCAACTCTCCTCGTAACTCTACTGTGGTCATTTTTCTTTCTCTATAAGAAATATTATATATTTTTAATTCAAGTTATTATTAAATAACAAACAGGTACTCATGTTTAAAAGATTTCAACAAGAAAAAATTAATAACAAGTATAAAATTAAATTTATAATATATAAATGAAGAATTTTAAAGAACTTAATCAACGTGTTGGCGATGTGTCATGCCGGTATTCTTTTAAAAAATCAAACGTCAGCATATCCGACATGTTCGTGTCGGTGCATTATACATGTTTACTGATTATATTCCAGTTGAATTATGATACTATGAAACTTCTGTCTTTTGTTGGACCAGTTGCATCATGTTTTTTATCAGTCCTACCTCTAAAATGTTTATTTATATAAGAATTGGGACACCATAGCGCATAATTTAGCAGATATATGATAAGATTGAAAAAGAGTCATAATAAGAACTACATACATGTCTGGGGACAATTTAAATGAACGGGAGATTCATTAAGCTTTGGTCACAAAGGGACTGATAGGAGAATGCGACCAGGAGATTGAGTTGAAGCGATAATTACATTTTTGACTGAGTTGATCTTTTTTGTTTCCAGTACATGTTATTTTCATAAATAACGCTCTTACCCGTGAACAAATAATTGAAGCAAGATTTTGGAAACGGGGACCTTAAGGAAAGAAAACTTTACAAAGGACCAACATAAAACTCACTTCGACTGGTCAAATTAAATTATGCGTTACTTTCTTACCATTAGACTTCTCTTCTTTTCAACCAATTCTTCCTTTTCTTTTGATTTTATGGAAAATATCAGTCTGCGGGATTTTCTGTCAGCCAATACCGCACCAACTTTGATTTTCTGCGAGTACAGTAGGTATTTGGTGAATAATAATTCAACTATAAAGACAAGGGTTTCGACTCCAAACATTGTCATCCAAACCTGGCCAACAAATGATGATAGGAACTTGAGTTTCTCTTGGTCGTAAATCATGAGAAGATCCTCCAGTTTCATATCTGATGATACCTGCCCCTCAGCCTTATTAGCTTTAGAATCTAGCATTGATTCCACAGAAGCTGCTGTGCTAGTAGGTTCATATTTTCCAATGATGCCCAAATTTTGCCTGTACATGGACGGGTCTAAACCTTTCCTTCTCAGCCAGGATTCAAAAGCTAAGAACTTCCACCTGGCAGAAAGATTACGGTATGGTAGAAATCCTATCAAGGAACCAAATGATACCTGTATAGAGAAGAAGAAAATCAAAACGGTCAACAGAAATAAAAACTAAACAAGCAACGCTCACTATATGAATATCTGTTAACTCACAACAAATCCTCTCGTGCTGGAGCTAATTAATTCCACTTCTTCTCTTTCACCTGTCTTAACCAGCTCTTCAGCCCTTGCCCAGTCATTATCTTCATGTTCCTAGATGAATACGCAACAATCACATTCCACAGGGTTAAAAAAAAAAAAAAATTTCCAGCTAACTAATGTACTCAAACATAAATTGCCAACCTTAATCCATGAAGTTGTGAGGAAGTTCTCAAGCTCCGAAGGATTGCCATAGCTTTCAGAATTCGTGGGAATCAGGACCTCGCTACTATGTTGTTCTGTTGACTTAACAGAGCGATCTAGTCTATTACACAACATTTTAATGAAATTTAAAAAACATTATGTAGCAGCAAGAAAAAAAGGAGATAGAGAGAGACTAAAGATACATTTTTGGTTTTCCAGTCAGCAAAGTATCCATAGGTATTTTAGGAGTAGTTTCAGCTGCCATTGTCTCTGAAGGTCCACTAGAAGCAAATGTTTTCTCTCTAGTCTCAGTATCAGCCTGTAATTCTTGAAAAAAGAACCAACGGATTTTATAAAAATGAACCTTAACTTAGTAATCCGTAATCACATTTCAATTTCTCTAATGCTGAAACATGAAAATCCTATCCACAGAATGACAATTACCTGTCGCAGACATATTATCCACTTCTGAATCTCTTTTCCTAGTTTCCGTATATTGATTGACATTGCCATCCATCATGTTCACCAATTCACCTGATGAGTGCGGAACATCTAAACTGTTCTCTGTCAAATCATTAATGGATCTAAACTCAGTATGATCCCTAGATAATTCCGGTTCTCGTTCTTGTTCTCGTTCATTATTCACATTGAGATTCATTGGCTCTGGCTTTTTCAAAAGTGCGACATCGTCAACTTTTCCTGTAGATGGAAAATCGTTCTGCACACTCGTATCTTCAATTTCATTGACTACTGCAGAACTCATTGGTTCAGGCTTCTTCAGCAGTGTGATATCGCTAAACCTGTCCTTTTGTGGTTCTTTACGCATTTTCAGTGATAAGTTTGGTTTCATCCCAAACCTAGAAGATCTTTCACCCCCCACATCGTCCTCATTAAACGAACTGGGCTTTCGCAAGATAACATTGGGAACACTGCTTTGGGTTTTCTCCATGGCTTTCGTTACTGGTGGGTTAGATTTCTTATCATCTGTTTCTACTTGTTTACGATTAGCCTCAAATTCTATCCCTTTCCTCGGCGTAGGTCGGACCAAATTTAACCCATCCACTGAATTTTTTGATTTTTTATCCACAGAGACATCAAATGGGATCTCCTCTATTTCATTGTTCACTGCTTTACCCCCCTTCTTCTGTAGAAGCTTCTCAATTTCCAAGTAAGTCATATCAGGGTTTGACTTCCGACCCATTATCTAAAAATTCAGAAGAACTGGAATGAATATTGTAATGATCTTAAGAAAAACATAGATTAGAAACAGAACAAAATAATAGCAAATTATCTAAAAAATCTTTGCTTAAAAACTCAAAGAAATCAACATACCAAGCCAAATCCTTTTCAGTATTTTCAATTATTGTGATACTAGTCATGTCCTATCCATAATGAAGTAATTATAGATAGAAATACACAATAGTGATACATTTTGCCACAACATTGCTCAAAGCCGCAATCTCGGACTACTATCACATTATAATCAATTTCTTTACAAATAATTAAAAAAAAAAAAACTTAGCAGATTCTTATTTACTATCAACATAAGAAAAATTATATCTCTGTTTCCATCATTGGAAATAAATCAGCAGCACTAGACAAAATCTAGCACCATAAATGTTGAAGTGCAAAGATTCTAACATTTTTCTTAATTCCAGATGTTCCTTGAATTCCATTTCCTTTCTTCTTCATTCATATAAAATAATCAGTTACGTCCCTGCCAACACACTGAGATTGTGTTTGGCGCACTGACTTAGACCTTAAGAAATATAGTATAAAATTATATTAGATAATACGGTATATCATCTTAAGAAATTTTAGCAATATGGTATATCGTATTGTAGTACATTCAGGAGGCTAGTGTTCTTTGATTTTTCATTCAAGAATGAATAATCAAAGAACGCTGTTCATGTTAATAGACTATAATATCATCTACCTAGTAGAATTTATTAGAATTTTACACTATATTTCTTATCTGATCTAATCTGGGGCCGCAAACACAGCATGAAAGCAAATAAAATTACAAATAAGATAAAATAACATATAAACGTTGTTAATACGTGTGTTTGAATTCTAAAAGGGCAAAAAGAAGGGACCTTAGCATAGGTGATTTTAGGGTCTTCACCAAGCATTCTACCAAACTTGAGCTCCATATGGTCCCATACGTCAAGCTTCGACTCATCTTTTGATGCAAACACAAGAAGTTTTCTGGGTTTCCTAGTGTTAAAAGACAGAATTGGTGATTTCTTGATTTGAAAAAAGGAATGTGAGAAGATTCGAATTGGGGAGAATTTGTTGGGAGTGGTTGCTGTACTAAGAGTGAAACTATCCATTTTTTCGATAAATTAAACGAAATTCATTAGATAGGATCAATAAAGATTGAGATAATTTATGGGTTCGCCTTAATTCTATGAAATTTATTAAACTCCTGCGTCTCAGTGCTTGAAGTTTTGAAACAAAGAGCTATGGATTGAAGGTGGGGATTCCATTTTATCAATTTATCTCTCTGGGATATGAACGCGTGATTGGCACGTGATAAAGTTTGATTTTTTATTTTTTATTTTTCATTTACAAGTAGACAAATGTTGTTTTATAGAAGAATTCAAGTTGGGCTCGACAAAACTTTCGAATCGAATCGGATCGAATTGAATTCGAATCAAATTGAATCGAATCGAGCGGTTCTTCTTAAGTCAAATCTCGAACAAGTATCTGAATCGAGAACCGACGAGTTTAGTTCGATTCTCGGTCCTAGACCAAAAATCGAATAAAAATCGAATCTCCCTAATTTTTTTAATTTTTCATCTTAAATAAGTCAAATTATTTTATTTTTTAGATAAATTGCTAACTAATTAATTTAGTCCAAACCCAAAATATGATTTTACTATTTCTAATTTTCAGTCAAACTCAACTTAATCAAATTGATCTAAGTTTTACCCAAATCTCTTATTTTACCGTACTATCATTTCTACCGTTCTATTATCATGTGATTTTAAGAGTCAAATTTATAAAGAACTCAACAATGAGATGTACAAAAGATATCACGAGATTAGACTACATTATTTTGTAAGAGTTAAAATTGCATATGTCATAATCGAATTAATGTACAGTTGTTGTAATATAAAAAAATATTTAATTATTGTAAGGAATCCTGGAACCGAATAAAACAGAACTGAACCGAATGGAATCGAACCCGAACGGTTCCATAATTAAATTTAGACTTAACGGTTCCATTTACTAACTAGCCGAAAATTTCGGAGAATCGAACCGAATTGGACCATGTCCACCCCTAAATTCAAGAGAAATGTGTGATACTAGTTTAGAATGTGTTTAGGAAGTGTTTATAAAAAAAGTATATAAGCCCCTGTTTTTTCAACCACATATCTTTCAATAAAATAATATTTTCGATCAAATCAATAACATTTTCTTACTTTTTAACTACATATTTTCTATTATATGACTATTTAAAATACATTCTTTCCTCGATAATATCCATCAAACACAACCTAAATTATAAATTGATAAAAATAAGTGGTGGATAAGTCGGTCCAATTAATGCTTATTGCAAAAGTACTGAAATCATATGTTATATTTTGTATAACGTTTAAAATTAAACGTGGATTAAAAATTTGGAATTATTGAAACCGAACAACTATTGCATTAAGCTAGGTGGTTCCATTCATATGAAATGAATTTTAATTGATTTTATTTTTTTCCTAATCTCGATATTAAGTCAATCATTATTAAATGCTTTTGTCTTGAAACAAAAGGCATGAAAAAAAAATGTATACAAAAATTTTAGACTTCATTATATTATTTTGAAGAATAAAAGAATAGGATTGAATCGAAGCCGGTTGATTCTGAGTCGATTCGATTCGATTCGATTCCATCATCATATAAGAAACCATTTAATCCATGTATAGAATTCTCATTAGCCTAGGTGTATCAATTTCTATTCTCATCAAATTGGCTCAAACCGTACCATGGTATCCCTATTTATTATGACATCTATCTATATCCATTTGTTTCAACAAAATTAGGTCTTCCATTGCATTGCCATTAGTAGTTTGCAGAACTCATCCGCCCCACTTGTTCACGCGGTTTACTTTCGACCTTTTAACCTCTGTCTATCATAGTCAAGCTTAAAACCCCATATGAAACACTTCGAAAACTAAAATTTTCTTTTGAAATTGAACAAAGAAAAATTGGCATTCTATGGCACTGTACAAAAATGCAAGGCTTGTGATAGAACTGATCATTTTGCTGAAACTATGTCTGTAGATGCGGTTCCTTCACAAAACTTGCTTCAAATGCAGCCATTACAATGGGCACCTCGCGGTATGGTCTTTAACTTTTCAAGTTTTGGGTCGTACATCTAGTTAAAGATACAAATTTAAACAAAAGAAAATCTTCTTAACTTTTAGACGAAGGAGCGCGTGAATCTATTTCAAGGTATAAGATGATAACAGAAATCAAGAAAACAAATTTCTCAAATCTCATAAATTTTCTGTGACCCGAAAAATCAAATTTCATTTCGTCCACCTTCTTCTTAACCAAAAATTCTTTATTGTTTTATTTTCTTCTTTATTCGTGTCTCCTATTTATCAACCTAGTATTTCAAATTCACCAAATAGTTACAATCAAGGGCGGAGCCACATGGTCTCATGTAGGGTACATTGACCCCACAAAATTTTGGAATTTTGAATTTTTTTTTTTTTTTAAATTTAAACTTCTATTCATTCCTTCCCTTGAGCAATACGGGGCAAATTTTCCATAAATGACCTAAATTTGAAATCACCAATTAATTTCTTATTCCTCTTCGGTATCTAAGATTTATCAGTTTCATAAAAATCTAACTTACACTATTGCTCATTTAATTAACCCCGGTAACAAATATTTAGCCACCAGACCACCTACGTTCCGATCTCAAGTTTTAACCCACCGATACTACTACGCTATTTCAAAATCAATTTATAACTCACTTTTTTATCACATAATGAAAAATATCTAGCTCTACCGGTTGTTACAACCTATCAAAAGGTTGAAATAGAAATTATCGACTCCCAAACTAGATTTACGTTGGCGTTCGCATGTATATATTATCCGACATAAAAATGTAGAATGTAAGAATTATAGTATTATTTATTTCTATTTTTTTTTAAATTGTGGTCACACTGAAGATGGTTTTTTGCTTATTAAATATTGTAGAATTTTTATTTAAGTTTAAATTGACTAGAAATCTTTGTCAACTTTGTTCAACTTGTCTTAAATAATTCGAAATTTGAGCAAAAGAAAGATGCAGATTTTGATAATACATTTATGGTAGTTTTTTTTTTTGTAAAATTAAAACAAGATTTTATTGTTTAGCT
>CAIGRK010357663.1:0-11379 GCA_903798315.1 Fraxinus greggii | reverse complement strand
CACTAGACGATGGGGGCCGACTTGTTCTTTGCATGGTTCTATGGTGTGTTGGTGTTTTTGTCCTTGCTCAAACAAGATATGCAAATCACGTAGACAAAATGTAATTGACAGATTTCCTCTTGAGAATTTTACTTCTCCTTCTGGAGGTCGTTTTGAATTGAAGTGATTGTTCTAGAGAACAGAAGATTGAGACTTTTTGGGGAGCTAAAAGTGGATGTGTAGATATGTTACTTGAGAAGCCAACATGGCCCACCTTAGGCAATGGAATTGGAGAATCCCACAGGTTCTTGTCTAGTAAAGTGAGTTGAGGTTTGAATGTGCATCAGGGTGACACTGGACTCTTGTAGTCAGATTGTGTGAAAGAACTCGCAATCATGTCATGTTTTCTGTTGAATTTCTTTGCACTGATGTGTAGGAATTGTTTTGAATGTCCATTATGTCCTAAAAGTTGGTTTTGCTTGCTTAATGCAGAGCTCAAAACCGGTGTTTGGTATGGCTGGATAGTATTAGAAAATGAAAAGACACTAAAGATCTATAATATAGTCCAGTGTACCAAATATGCCATTGTTTTAATCTGGTATATATTGCATTATAATATTCGTCATTGGCTTCTGATATTATTACACGTATTTGCAGGATTGAAAATGACAAGGTCGAAAATTACTCTATTACACAAAGCTTCAATAAACAGGAAAATTGGACAAAAGCTCTCAAGTACACTCTCTGCAATTTGAAATGGGCTCTCTACTGGTTTGTAGGGAATACCAATTTCCAGCCTCTAAATGCATCGGTCTCGTCTCACACTGAAGCATCGGGGCGCAGGCTTGCAGATCAGTAAGCGACCAACTGATTCCAAGTTACATTCCTCAAATACTTGATACCCATGGTATACGATACGTGCTTGTAACATACTGAAGTGTAAATGAGTATATAATTAGAGATTTAGAGTCGACTCCAGTTCATTTCATAGCTATCGTTTGTAATGCTTTAAAATACTTCTCTCTGAAACTTCAGAATATACAGAATTGTGAGTTCATTGCATTCCAAGTCTTTCTTCTTTTCCGTTAATTTATATTTTAGTTCATATTCAGCAGGGAGTTTGGAGGGGATGTAGAGGTCTAAGTCCTGACTCTCCATATGACTGAAAATTTCTGCATTTTTGTTCTCTTAATTTCCTATATATGTGAATCACGGAGGATTTAACTATTGACCAAAAAGGCAACATCATTGAAAGAGGATTAGTAAAATAAAATGATCAATATATTGGTTTGGGAAAGATTGGATAGGATTAAAGAAGAGATACGCGTGACAAATTTTGTTTATTGTCACATTCAACATTGTTTAGTTCAACGTGTCAAAAACTTATATTAAAAGGGCATGTGTGGGTCACATAACTATGTTAATGGCAAAAACTAACAAAAGCCGTGAAGAGAGTGACTGTTAAATTATTAAATGTCAGGGATAAAAATGCGACAAAAAATTGGTTGACAGAATTGCAACTTTCGTGAAAAGTTGGACATTAAACTGCAATTTGTCAATACCCCTTTTTTTTTTTATATATTTATTTGTAACCTATGAACTGAATTCTCTGGAATAATAAACAGAAAAGTGATTCAAATTCTCTTATTTCTTGTTCAACTTTTAATGTCATCTATTTAAGGAAAAAAGTTAAATGGAAAAAAAAAATATCGGATCACTTTCTTACAACTTAAACTTTTAAAGCTCTCAAAATATTTAAAAAAACTTCTATAAGAGGAGATTTAACAATATTCACGGAGAAAGGTTAGCAAAAAGCACGTATATCTATCAAATTAAGTTCAGCCACATTTGATTGCTTGCACGTAAGCACAAGGCGGAGAAGTGTTTCTTCTATCTGAAATTCAAACTAGAGTGAATGAGAGCGTTAGGTGCTGTTGGTTAAGAAAATGAACATGTATATTTATGTCAGATGAATTTGGTCACCAAATTTGGTGTTTACGAAGTTACTACATCACATCTCTCTTTAAATACATACAGCTGCAAAAAGCATTCGAAGTTGCATCTGAAAATACATATATAATATGGCAGAAAAGAACTTGATAGTGGAGATTGCAAAGGCAAAAGAAGCCAAAGATGGAAGACCATCTGTTGGACCAGTTTACAGAAATGTGTTGGCGAAGGATGGATTTAGGCCACTGGATCAAGGTCTTGAGAGTTGCTGGGATATGTTTAGGTGAGTTTTCTTCAAAACTCCCTCCTCACTCCCCACCACCTACATAAAGGTGTAAGGGTAGGCTTCCCAGCCCGTGCCTGGCTTTGTTGGCTGTGTTATGTATTGTTCCCTTGTGCATCTACCTAATTTAGCGCTTGTTCGATAAAGATTCTTTGAAAAGTGTTTTTTAGTTGATTGTGTCGTTAAAAAGTAGAGAGAAGTGACGTGATCATCGGATATTATTTAATACTCGTAAAATTGAGAAGATTTGTTAGCATTAGAATCAAGAAATTCTAGTTCTACATCAAGAATGGTAGGAGTTCAAACATTTCAATTTCAGTGTCATAGTTTAGTATTACCAGCATGAAGAAGACTTGAAAATTTTCGGAAAGATAAGTAAGCGGGTTGGGTTATCAGAAATCGCATAGAAGTTACATGATTACTAGTTCGCGTCTAACCGGTCGACTAGGCGTCAAGACAATGGTCGGATCCCAGGTCGGGCCGCCAATTTGCAGGTTTTCTGCATTTGAATCCCTCTATGCATCCATGCATACGATGCATATTATAAATTGAACTCTGATTATATAATTGCTTAAATAGCGAACTATGTTCAACATTTAAAGTTGAAATTACTTGCAGATTTGCACTATTACATTATTTTTGGCTCCATTATTGCAGTGAATCTGTAAAGAAATACCCGAATAACCGAATGCTTGGTGAGCGTGAAACTGTCGATGGGAAGGTATGTTCGGTTTGTATTTTTATTACACTTTTGAAATATACTAAATTTTACTATTTAATTATTTTTTTGCATATTGGAGTATTTGCAGACTGGTAAATATGTGTGGTTAACTTACAAAGAAGTTCAAGATTTAGTTTTACAAGTTGGAGTCTCCCTTCGCAGTTGTGGTGTTGAACAGGTAATATTAAACTGTCTCGTCTTTAAATTTAGTCTTCAGTATGCATCTCAAGTGTAGATTAAAAGCAATAGATGGCGGTGAGGCTTACACGGTGTTGAATCACATTATCTGAAAGTTTAGTTTGTTTCTGATCCTATTTTTAGGAAATGTGGTTTCCGTGCATGTAACTTATGTTTTAGAAGTTTGACACATTACGATCCATGTGCTCGTGTAGGGAGGTAGATGTGGAATCTATGGTGCCAATTGCTTGAACTGGGTTATAAGTATGCAGGTAAGTGTTGATCGAAAGTCTTCAATTTTCAATGGTGATGCAAAATACATAATTGCAAAGTAACTGAATAACATAGTAAGGAAAATTCCTGAGGAAAATGTGATTTCTTTGGTTCTTAGTTTGTTACATACTCCTCGATTAGAAAAGTTAATTAATTGTTTTACTACGCAGGCTTGCAATGCTCATGGTCTTTATTGTGTGCCGCTATATGATACTTTAGGCAAGTCCATTTATCCTCCTCTCCTCTTTCCCTGTATGGGGATTATGATATCCATAACCTTTTGGTTGTGGTTTTAGGTGCTGGTGCAGTTGAATATATCATCTGTCATGCGGAAATTTCATTAGTATTCGTAGAGGAAATCAAGATTTCAGAGGTAACGAACTTTTACAGGATCGCAGCATTCTGTTTTTCTTTTCTTTTTCTCCTACATACCCACGTTACCATTTTGCCTTTTCGGTTGATTTTTTCACTCTTTACTGCCATAGGTGTTGAAAACATTTCCCACCACCAAAAAATACTTGAAAAGTAAGAGCATATTGCCATGTACAGATGTACTTACGTAAATTGATATGAAGAACCAATTAAGTTTCTAAGGTTTTCCTCTGTTATATATACAGATCTTGTAAGCTTTGGAAATGTTACTTTCGAACAGAAGGAGGCGGCTGGAAATTTTGGTGTACAAATATATTCTTGGAATGACTTTTTGCTTCTGGTAAGCTACTTATAAATACTAGCATTACCTTCAAGTTGTTTGCCTACCTAAACGGAAGACATGTTCACGGGGTTCATTTTACTATTCCCAATGGGATTAGGATTCTGCTTCACCTGTGTTATCTAATTCCTGGATCCATCGAGGGGGACTTATGGTCCTGTCCACAGTTCCATGTCATTTTTAATAAAGAAACGTTCAGTTTTGGATATGGCATAAATAGGTACGAGAAGGTTTGAACTTGATAAAGCTTGTTTGAGAAGTGCCTATAAATGGTTTAAACTGTAAATAGATGGGAATGAATGGTGGATAAGTGAGTATTACTTATGGGTCTTACGAAATATGTGTATAAAAAGTGGTTTTGACCGTTCATAAACATTAGCCAAACATGGGCAATATTGACGATGATCTGCAATACAAGTAAATTAACATCCAATGACACGAAAGATTTTAATTGCTTCATAAAATTATCGTGGACACAATCTATTAACATTAGTGATTCAGTCCGACTCTGATATCTCCTTTAAATGTCCATATTTTCCTGCAGGGATTGAACAAGCAATTTGATATTCCAATAAAGAAGAAGACAGATATCTGCACAATAATGTACACAAGTGGAACGACAGGTGATCCAAAAGGAGTAATGATTTCCAATGAGAGTATCCTTTCTATCGTTTCTGGAGTGAATCACCATCTAGAGAGCATGAACGAAGAGGTGAACTAGACATTTTTCTCTTAAATATTCTTGCATCTGGTTGGTGACGATTGGTTTGAAATGTGTGTTGTATTATCATTGACAGTTTAGTGAGACGGATGTATATTTGTCCTATCTCCCTTTAGCTCACATATTTGATCGAGTCATTGAGGAACTCTTTATCTCAAAAGGTGCCTCAATCGGATTTTGGCATAAGGTCAGTGTTGATTGTTGTTGCTTAATAATTTAAACATCCCAACAGACAATCCAACATGATGTTTAAAATTGGATCTTCAGGACATTAAACAGTTGATTGACGACATCAAAGAGTTAAAACCAACTGTACTCTGTGCTGTTCCTCGTGTGTTGGACAGGATATATTCAGGTTTTACGTTAATTTTTATGCATTGGCTTTTCAGAGATTTCATGAAAACATCAGGCCCCCACCCCAACACAGACTAAGTAAAACAAATTCCGCACACAGAAACAGGAGAAGAAAATTGACACAAAAATGGATAAAAGAAGTCTAGGAGCTTCACAAATTTAAGTTTAAAACAGTTTTGTTAGGGTGGAAGTTGAAGTTTTCGGAGAATCGTGTGTAACCATACCACCATAAAAAAAATAAAAAATGTACACATTATTCCAGATATGTTATATTAATTTTTAGCTCAATTTTTTAACTTCCGAAGTTTTCAGGTTTGGTAGAAAAGATTTCTTCGACAGGGGTCATCAAACATGCACTGTTCAACCTTGCTTATTCCTAGTAAGTGTTTCACTCTTCCCTGTATTTAAAAGGTACCTTGTCTTTAAACTTGTCTTTAAAACTATCTTATTACCGAACGTAGTTTAGGACAATGACAATGAATGCACATTATGCACTCCAGAGTTTTACTTCTGCACCTTATCACTGCGAGCATGCATTTGGAGTGCATTTCTTAATCTGTATTCATCAAAATCTTTCAAATTTGCAGCAAACTGCGAAACATGAGTAAAGGCTATAAGCATGTAGAAGCAGCTCCAGTATTCGACAAAATTGTTTTTAGCAAGGTACTGAAGAAGAGCTGGTTTCATCTGTTTTTATTGTTGTTCTCTCTTTTAGTAAACTTTCGAACAATTATATCAAGAAGGTCTCTACTGAATTTATGACCTTTTAATTTATAATTATTTGTATATAAAGGTGAAAGAAGGTCTAGGAGGGAAATTACGTCTTATCCTTTCTGGAGCAGCACCACTTTCTTCCAATGTGGAAACATTTTTACGAGTTGTGACATGTGCTCATGTTCTTCAAGGATATGGTACGTACTATATCTTTCAAATTTAAGTCGTATATATCAATCTTCATAAGTTGTTGATGATGTGGGAGATGAAGTTTACTATTACTCTCTACCATATCATCTATTCAATGGAGCAACAAATGGTTCACTTATGGCATTCTAAAATTGAAACGATAATTTTCCACTTTGCTTTGTAGGTCTAACAGAAACCTGTGCTGGATCGTTTGTTGCACGACCAGATGAAATGTCCATGATTGGTACAGTTGGCCAACCATTGCCAGTTGTAGATGTGTGCCTGGAATCTGTTCCTGAAATGGGGTACGACGCCCTTGCAAGTACTCCTCGTGGAGAAATATGTATTAGGGGGAAGTGCTTGTTCACAGGATATTACAAGCGGGAAGATCTCACCAAAGAGGTTCTCGTCGATGGATGGTTTCATACAGGTAACTCTTAGCTTACTTATTTACATACAATGCTAGTCTGAAAGTAACTCTTAGCTAACTGATTTTCATTTTATTTGATCAAAGAATTATTCTTCGAATCCCATCGTTCTCTTCACTTGTTTCATTGCTCACGCTAGACTTGCAACAGGGGATGTTGGTGAATGGCAGCCCGATGGGAGCTTGAAGATAATTGATCGCAAGAAAAACATTTTCAAGCTTTCCCAAGGAGAATACATATCGGTTGAGAATCTGGAAAGCATTTACTCTCTTGCATATAATATTGACGCGGTGTGTTTCTTTTCTCCTTTGGAACAACTTGAAATACCTTGATAACGTGTTATTTCATTTTATAATACATACTTGGCAAAGGTATTGCTGCAATGTAGCTTCCTTCTGATTTTGTTTCTTACATTTTTCATTAGATTAGCAATGAACCAAACTGAGTGGAAAATGATTGATGTAGCCGATTTCAAATTTATTGAGAAAGAAGCTTATCTTTTTGTTTTTAGTTGTTTTATTGCTACTTGTGTCCACTTTCATTTCAATGTGTGAAGGAATTCTTCTGCCCATGTATCAGATATGGATCTATGGCAATAGCTATGAGTCATTTCTCGTTGCTGTTGTCAACCCAAGTATGGAAGCTCTTGAACATTGGGCTGAAGCTAATGGAATTGCTGGAGATTTCAATAGCTTATGTGAAAATCCAAAAGCAAAAGCATATATTCTTGGAGAGCTGAACAAGATCGGTAAAGAAAAGAAGGTTTGCTTCCGGTTTCTAATAAGTCCTCTCTGTGTACAATTTTTATCCCGTATTGCTTGGCACATCGTATATAGTTGTTAAAGCAAACCCGATCAATAAGAGAAACGGTATAAAAGAGAAAAACAAAGATTGTGGTCAATTTTTCTAATACCAATAATGGCCTAAAATTTGAATGATGATTAAGTTATTGGTTCTGTTAACAGTTGAAGGGATTTGAGTTTGTCAAAGATGTCCACCTTGACCCGACACCATTTGACATGGAACGTGATCTTCTGACGCCGACGTACAAGAAGAAGAGAGCCCAATTTTTCAAATATTACAAGGTTTGTGGTGCACATTCTCATCTAAAAGATTAAGCTGTTATAAAAGGAACACATTTATTTATTTTGATCTTCAAAACAAATTCTTTTTTATCAAATTTCTAACATGTACACATCTTTCATAAATAGATAACAAGAATTGATCCAAAATCTGTCTTGTGGGATACTATAAATATTTGGTGGAATTGTAGAAAAATGTCTATAGCTGACTCTCAGATGAATGTTGAACTGCAGAATGTCATTGAAGATATGTACAAAACCAGCAAATAAGCAATCTGAGGGCCTTAAATCCATCCCTTCATCAGAAGAATTGCCCACTTCGTTGTTGTCACCGGCTATATATTCGACAATGTTCTTGTTTATTGCTGTAATTTCATTATTTTTTTACATTTTTCCCTCTCTTATGTTTAGGCTTGTACTCGATCTTTTTATAGTATAACCTCAAGCAACACTGCACATAAAGCTCGGGACAGCCTTCTGTTCAAAGTATGAAGCCAGAAGTTTATCGATTTGACAAATAGAACTTTATAATAATTTAAAAGATATTGAAATTCATGAATTTGATCATGGTAGACCTCACAGCATATTTGTTAAGTGTCAAGGCATTAAACCTTTATCAACTTGTATTAGCTATTACATATTTAATTTACATAATTTTTATGTACAAATGCATATTAAACTGAAATGACAACACGTCTGACATAAAATTATTATTGTGTCAACAAAACATAACACGAAAAGATATCGCTCTTGGAGATTATCATGTTCAATTACCATCGTCTAAATAGGATTACAAAAAGGGAACTACTATAACACAACTGCTTCCACAGAAAAGAGCCAGCTACCAACCCAAAAGCTGTGACGCCTAAATTTGTCAACCCATAAGCTTTAGACAAGCTTTGTCTTCAATAGAACCTCATCCTAGTCTAAACTCCCAAGTTCAAGACTATTTCACCTCATGCTTCAACGTCTCTTAACTTGGTATGCAGTAGTTGCTAAGAATTTAGTTTCTTAAATCTCCCTGTCAATCTAGCAACGAACAAAATAGAATGGTGTACAAGGATTTGTCCTCTTAACTTGGCTTGTGGTAGTTCAGAATTAAGTTGTTCTAAACAAAAAGATACGGCAGAAAATGATTCATGCAGCGGACCCCAAATTTAAAGAGAATAAGGCGGAGTTTTTGTTGTTATGCTAGGATTCCTCATCAGACGGTAGGCGTGGTGGGGCGGGAACAGAATCAACAAAGAAATCCTCAACTGAAACAAAGTCAAGCCACAGCTATGAGCAACAGTAACAACATTTTCTGGCAAGCATCAAGAAGTTATTGTGTTACGTACATTGCACAAGTATTATTACAACAACAGCAGACTAGGTTCTTGTTGAAATAAGTGGTGCTGCGATCCGGCGACATAACCTGTTTCTAGAAATTGGTTTACCACATATTTATTTAAGGCACATGTCAAAGGTTTCATCGAAATTTAAGCCTTTTTATTAACTTTAGGACTGCCCTCAACTGAATTGTAGTCTATCCGTCTTCACATATTGGATTATGTCATCATCGAGTTCTTCAAAAATCGAAGTATTAATGCTTAGCTGGTTTCAAATGAATCCAGTTTTCAGTGAGCAACTGGAGATTGGAGAAAGGGAAAATTAAATTTAACCAAATTGCTTTCGGATCATTCTGATTTTACTGCAAAAAACTTGAAGAGTGAGCCTAGGGACTAAATGGTCTTTGCTATATTTTAAGTGTGTTAAAAACACAATTATAGAAGTTAAGAGCTTAAAGGCCCTAGGGCTCGTTTATGACATCAAGCCTCTTCTCATGAATGAACAGTTATTAGTGGAAGCAACAATTATTCTTAAGCAAAAATTAGCCTCATAAGAATGTACAAATAACAGAAGAGGCATTTTTTTATTCAATAAGTGCTTCACATAAGAATCAGTGAGTACATAGCATATCAAGAAATTCATTTGAATGTCACGAGTTTTTATGTTCTCAAACTTCACCGATTTCAATAAAAAAAAAAATGCAAGGAAAAGAGTTTTTTATTTCTTACCAATATCTTCTGGTTCTGGAGAATCGAGTAAAATATCTGAATCGGAAGGCAAAAAGGGTGAGCCATCATAGTTTCCAAGAGCTCCTAGATCTGAACATTTTTGAAGCAACAGGAATCATCAATTACATCTAAAGGAGAGCCAAGTCTTAATCTCAACAAACTTGGCATTGGCATCTAAAAGGGGAAGGAATGGAAATCAAGAACAAAGGCAATAGTTTACATGCAGTAATAGTTGTATGAAAGCAGCTACACAGCACTATTATCGGATATAATCTGAAGTGATTAACCACGAATCTTTCTACCATAAAAACAGCTATATATTTATTCAACAAAAATTAGCCTTACTATATTAGGCTCATTTCCGTGAAAGATGATTGAATGCATTTCTCTGGTCCTGTATTTAGTTATACCCGAACTCTTTCTTCTGCATCTAGGATTACTATTTCTAAGGAAAATGCCATTTACGAGGATTCAACCGAGACTACCCTTTCAAGGGTCGAGATCTGTTATGTATAAGACAATAAATAGAAGATAAATATTTGTCATTGGACTTGCAATGTGGTACACATATTATGACTACACCATATTTTAGGATTTCGGAATGATTTTTCTTCCTTGATTATTCTATGTATCTCTGTTTACAGTAAAATTAGGAGTTATATTATGACTACACCATATTTTAGGATTTCGGAATGATTTTTCTTCCTTGATTATTCTATGTATCTCTGTTTACAGTAAAATTAGGAGTTCATCAAATAATTATAGCATGGCCTATTGTTCAACTAAAACGAAAGAAAAACAGTGTCAATCCTGTAGCCGATTTGAGTTTCTTTTCCATTAGCAATTCTCCCAAAAACCGACTTTTTTCTGGCAATGATTATCTAAAATTTACTTTTGGAGCTGTGATAATACCATTTGTAATCCAGAACTCAACAAGTATTTCCCAACAGTTCTTCAAGAAAAATATGCAGTTTGCTACCAACTTCTACTATGCCTAGTATTTTTTACACATACGACAAAGTGGAACCAAGTCATGGTCAAATAATACAAAGCAATGTGCATAAAAATGGCACATGACCTAGATCAGATTTTGTTTGAAAAGATACCTCCTATGTTCGATAAATCCGCTGTTAGGTCCGAAAAACTGAAATTCCAAAGAATCTGAGGAAAGGATCCGAGGGAGTCTCTAGAATTCCCATCACCATTTTCTGGTGGTAACTGCAGTCCTACTGAAGTTGCCACATCAGATGTAAATGCTGTGTCAAGGCCTAATGTGTCGACTCCCATGCCTGATATCTCTGATGCACTGAAGGAGAAATGACCACTGGACGCTGCTGATGTGGGGCTCACAAGCATATCTGACATGGAGGACATGGCATTGTTAGGTGGCATAGCGGGAGACAGATTAGCTGCATTGGTATCGATCACCATACTGCCGAGAGAAGAAAAATAACAACATTTGAGTTAGTGCGCAAATGATTAGTATCCATCAAGGCGTCAAGTAATGCTATAAACCATAGGAGTCAGAATTACTTCTTTATATAGACAAACATGATGGGATGGGAATAATAATAGTAGTAGTTTAGGGAATTAGATGGAAAAAGAAACAAATATTGCTGTCAAATTTCAGATATCAAGTGGAAAAGCAGAGGAAAAGCAATGCCAAACTGAAAACAATTCTCACTCATTCCCAGAATTCATCTGCATTGGATGGAAATTGCCTGGAGCAGGAACTCCAT
>CAIGRK010357613.1:0-19679 GCA_903798315.1 Fraxinus greggii | reverse complement strand
CTTTCTTATAATTTATACTCAAAAAACTGGTTTCTCATTCTATGATTGAATGATGTCCTTTGAAGTTGAAAAAAATATAGTTAGATACTGCAAAATATGATTTTTGATTTGTAAATTTTTTTTATATCAGAATACATACCATTTCTATGGTTAGTTTCTATTTTAAGATCATGTCACAACTACTTGGTTGAAAACTTGGAATACTATGGGTGAAATAATGCAAAATATGTTATTTTATCCGCAAAACTATTCTCTAGCAATGTATACCATGTTTGTGTTCTTCCATGAACTTTATTTTGAGGTTTAAATTCGAAGCTAATCATAATGTAGGGATTGGAGCTTATACCATCCGAATATTTCACATCCCTGTCTGTGATGGTTAGATCTGTCATTATAACAAATATAATGAAGGGTGTCTAGGCGCCAAATAATACGGAGGCAATGAATACGCCTGACTGCTTTTATTACTTTGTGTCACTTGAAATTTAGCTGATTGTTGTGTAAGATATATTATTTTCTACACAAACATAAACATAAATATATGACATTGAAAAGTGTATTGGTCTTTTTTCTTACCATTTACCAATAAAGTTCACCAACTAATATATAGAATCTTTTGAGGTTAGAAGATCTAGAATGCGGATCAATGTTTGTCTTTCCTGCATAGATGTGTAAATATGTGTTAGTGGTATTTTAAATATCTTGTGGAACTTGATTTATCTATATTAAGGTGCATTCACATGGCGGAGACATTGTTGTCAGAAGCGTGCTTTAGAAACTTTCCAATTGGACCCTGCAAAATGGGGAGGTAAACAGTTTCCCTGGTTGATTTAATGTTATTTAGTATTTAAAATGTTCAATTAAAAATGAAGGAAAGAAAGAAACATTGCCCAGTTTGAATATATTGGTCTCGTAAAAATTTTAGCCTTTTTTCTTTTGCACGATTTTCCATTTTTGGTTGCATTAAGCCTTAATTTATATCCTCAAAGGCTTTCGAAATTTAAAAATTGCAAACAACCATTTTTTAGAGTTTTATCCTCCTTTTCGAAGTTCTCTTGCTATTTGTCCTATTACGTTCTCCTTTTTCAAACTGTAATCAAGCTCAACCTATGTATATGTGGGGACTACCATGGATATTTCTTAAACTTAATGCATGTGGGCACATGCATTTATATAATTATATTTTATTTGGGATAAAGTTAGGATGCAATTTTCGCTTGATTCTATTATTTGAAGCCATTTGCAGGAATTGTCCATTTGAAGTAATATTAACACTCACTCCTTTATGTTATAGTCTATGCTGCCATATTATGGCGCTTCATATGCAGTATTCTATGCTCATGGAAGAGTTTATGGAAATCCCTTGAAGCGATAAAACCATATGAAAAAAAAAACTCAAAGAAGCGGGCTTCGATGAAGAGTCCATCAAACAAAAGATAATGTTTCTGTGATCTCCTATATTGCTAAACTCTAAGTCGATGTCTTTTTCTCAACTTCTTTGCGTATTTATCATATTTATTCATTCAATGTTTCTTTCTTTCTGTCTTTTTTGGATTGACATTCTATTTTCCTTGTTGTATAGTTTATTTCTTACTATTTGGAAAGATTGAAGATATAATTCATCTGATTTTTAGGAGCATCTCTCCTAATTTCTGTATTCTCTAGAAGAGTTTAAGCCTCTATTTTTGTATTCATTTATAGTTTCTTCGAATCGATAAACAACTTGGTTTTTTTCTCTTGCGGGTGAAAGATTAAAAAAAATTGATTTTGCACTTTTAGTATTGTTAGGGTGATTTTTATTAACAAAAGCTTCCTAAAATAATCAGAGGTTGATTGGGGGATTGATTGGAAATATTACTTTTTGCAGTAATTAAATGCTTAAAATTTTTAGCACCTTTTATTTTTGGATCAAAGGCATTGCTTAGAATTTTTTGTGTATTACTATTTNGGTTTTTTTCTCTTGCGGGTGAAAGATTAAAAAAAATTGATTTTGCACTTTTAGTATTGTTAGGGTGATTTTTATTAACAAAAGCTTCCTAAAATAATCAGAGGTTGATTGGGGGATTGATTGGAAATATTACTTTTTGCAGTAATTAAATGCTTAAAATTTTTAGCACCTTTTATTTTTGGATCAAAGGCATTGCTTAGAATTTTTTGTGTAACTATTTTATCGTTAAGGGGTGTACAATATCACTCATGAAACTATAGAATATAACTATGTTTTGTGATAGTTAATAGATAGTCTTTCGTGAAACCCTGGGTTTTGTATTTCAATCTGATCACCAACAATTGTTATAGTTATTGAATATGATTCAATACATATGAAAAGGACTTCCATGCTTTAACGATGAGTTTAGTTTTAGTTATTATATAGTTTTTGATTATAATTATCCTTATAATTGTCTAATTTGATGTTCTGTTCACTTGTTTTTGTTTACAATTTGTGTTCATTTGGTTTGTGGTGCTAAAGACAAGGGCCTGAGGGTCAAGGGACAAGTCAGATTGCCTACAAAGGTTCTTCACATCATTGCTAAAAAGTCACCTTTGGGTAAATATATTACTTCCAGAACGAGTCTAATAATATGAGTCTCTTAACATGTAAATATCCTTATTATGGTATGCTGCTTGGCAAAATGACGCCGGAATGTGTAAATTTATGAAGTTGTGGTTCTTTCTATAGTTCTTTCATGGATGTGTAGTATATGTAGGTTTATCAATTACTCAGTATTGGTTATTGCTATTTAATTGTACATATTTGCCACTCATGATGCAATATTTCAACACACTAACATTACCTTAAAAAAAACCCAGTCCGTGCATTGTACGGACGAAAAACTAGTATTAAAAAAAGAGTGTAAAAGTAAAAAATAATAAATTTGGAAAACCCTCATCCTTCATCCGGGCTTGGGACCGACTGCAATATGTAGACGGAGTTAAAATTGTACATGAATAAATATTTCGTGCACAATTGTTTAAAGAAACACAAATGTCAACGTGAAGTAACAAATATAAAAGTTAGTGTTCCAAAATATCTGTAAACTTTATAATTGTTGAAAATCTTAGCACTTGCACTAGGCATCTTGTCCGACAATCACCATCCTTAAATAGGCACATACGTCATCATCTGGGAATCATGAAATTATTTTCATACTATTCGCTAACAATTCAAACAATTTTTTCTCGTTGATAGAATTTCTCCACCCTCATAATTAACTAGACAATTTAAAAAAAAAATACATAAACATAAACAATTCTGAATGTGAAAAAGAAAACGCTCAATTAGTTCAACATTATATGACGATGCAGTACTTTACTAGAATACAAAATTGATGATAGATAATTGCCTTCTTTTCTTCAGGAATGAGTATGGGATGTCATGACAAATAAAGAGATAAACGATATTCCGAGCAAAATCATTGACCTCCTCATTAGTCATGAGGTCCCATACAATTCGACCGATCAAAAGTTAAATAAATAGTCTACTACCACATTTTTCCTCCCTGTCGTGGATGATGGATCATCGATGTTCAAATGCATCCTAATTGTAGGTGATGAGATTTTTACAGAAATCAACATCGATGGCATCTTAAAATTCGTAAGAATATAATTTAATAAGGAACAAAGAAATTTTTATTTAACATTAAGAAAAGGCAAAAATTTTTATTTTTATTTTTTTAAAATGGGTTTGTTGTAAATTTCTAATAAATTTATATCTCGAAAAACTGTTGATGGAACAATATCTTTAAAAGTCTCAACTTCTTCATCTAATTTTCTTTACTTTCTTGAATTCTCCTCCACCTTCTCGATATTTTTATTCGATTCAAGAATTCTCCGTTTACTTTCTTGGAAAATCTGATAGCAAGATAAGCAAAGAATGGCAGGTGTGCGTAACAATTTGGTGGATTTAGTCACACTTTTTCTCTCAATTCCCATCATAGGAGGATGCTTTAAGAATTTACAGAAGAAAAACGTAGAAGAAAATAAAAGACAGAGAGAATATTGTTAACTTGTGGGCACTATATAAAGGGATGGGAGAGGAGAGGAAGTAATAAGAAAAATGGAAGAAATACAAGTAAGGGAACGAATCAGTTAAAAAGGATCGATTAAAGAAAAAAAAATTAGCAACAGAATTGTAGATAAGAACCGGCAAATCAAATACATGTTTAAATTTTCTCAAATACATGTATCTCTTTAGTTTATCCAAAAGGAATTTTTTTTTTTAAAGTCAAAAATTAATACTGGGTAACCATACTACAAGTTTTCAATTTACCAGGGACAAATAATAACGATACACATAATGGGAAATCAGTCACATAGTTAATACATACCATTATTACCAGTTGTTTAATATTCTAACATCTTTTCAAATCTGTGAACTTAATTGTTTATTAGTCTGACCAGTTCACTACTAAATTACACTTGTGGCCTAATTCTTGTTGATTTACAGTACATTCCATAAAATAAAGTCACAGTAAATCACATACCAACAATAATAGAGCTAGTCGATTTTCCTTCAAAGCTAAAATAACAAAAAAAATAAAAAATGATTGGATTGAACTCGTCTTAATAATAATCAGCGCTTGTGACCCCCGACAATTTCCTCCTAGTTTATGATGATAACCAATCTGTGACATCATACATCCTCCATCTTTCATTGAGCCGATTTTCGACGATGGGTACTGGCATTTTCTTCTGTGGAGAGGTGGTGTCGGTTTTTGTGGGGTGTGATTTTCTTAAATTGGTGACACAACACGTCACTTTTAAATTCTAGCACCTTAATTCATATGCAAAAGCCAAATAAAGTGTTACAATATTTAACATTTTAATTTGAAGCATATTTGAATTCATGTTCATATCTAAATTTTCACAGCACACATGTCTGCAACTCTATAATTGATCCAAAAAGAATTTAGATGAGATAGTTTGTGATTTTCTTAGAAAAAAAAAAAAATTTCAAAGCCAGGAGGATGAGAAAAAGTTCTCTCAGGTCTAAGTTCGAAAAATTCCAAGAACATCAAAGTCAAACAAATTCAAGCCAACTCCAGAAGATCAAAATGAAAGGAAATTCAAACCCAAGTCTCGAAGTACAAATCCAAATCCTTATACATGCAGTAATTATAAGTTTAAATCCAACTCTGAATGTTTTTAGTCTTTACCTGAAGTTTTCTTTGGCGATATGACTTCAAGATCCTTAGGGAAGAGATTTCTGCAACTTTAGTTTGTATAACAAACGGATGTCCTCAAATACAACTAAAAACATCAGTTTGAACATTATAATTATTGCACTTATAATATATGTAAATGAGCTGGATGAGTAAGTAATCAATCATTCTGAATTAGACTGCAACTTTTGTGCACTTTGAAAATTCATTATAATCCATTAAGTGATTTTTATAATGTTTGTTCAATTCTGTGATGGTTTAGCATTCAAACACTTTTGTTAAGGGAATGCTTATTTTGCCAACCAATTTTAGAAGTGTCTATCAAAATAAAAAGAAAGATACCAAGAGACGGTTTCATGGTGAAATTATACTTTTATTACCTAGTAAAGGGTAACAATATATATGGCTTATTTTGAAAAATAGTCGCAGGAGATATCTTGTCTACCGGCACATCTTGCCACCTCATCAATGGGCAAGATAGAGCAAGAGATCAATCCTGAATAGAGAAACTCGAAGTTTAAAGATTTTTGAGGTATATAAATTGCCCGAAGATAAAGGTGTCATTTACTCTTCTAAGAATGGAAGAGAATCTAAATAATGGATAGGAGAACAATTTCATTAATAATAATGGAATGGTTGAATTCACTATGATTATAATAGAGAAGTACTTTAGTGAGAGAGTCGAAGTACATAAAGACGATGTCGACTGCATGACTTTGTTAAAAAAATTTGTGTAGCACAATCTTATTGGTTTCGACTAAGAAAAAAAAATGAAATTCTATTTGTAATATTATTATATAAGCCATATTGTAACCAAATGTGACTTAAAATGAGGGAAAATTAAGGCTGGACTTTCAAGATTTCATTTGATGTGGTTAGTGTTCCAAAAAGTACGTCTAGATGACACTTAGGCACTTTTCAATTGCTAAGTTGACCATTTTTTCCTATTTTTTTTTATAAAACTTCTTATTTAACTTTAGTTTATTAACTTTTTTTCCTTTTTATAAAATGATTTTATTTGACTTCGTTTCAAGTTTTTAAATGATTTTATCTGTACAAAATTCAAAAATAATTTTATCCAATAAAAAAATTAGATAAGATTTTACTTATTGCTATCTATACTATTTAATTTTGATTTTGAGACTTATCATTTTGTTGGAAATTTTAAAAGTATCTACGAAATTCCTAAGAATTTCATAAGTATGACTTGTCTAATTGAAAATTGAAATTATGAAAAATAATCTAATTTTTGCATTTCAAAAAATTGAAAATTGCATAATTGACTAATTGTAGTAATTATGAAGTAAATATATTTAATAGCAGAAAAACCCTACATACTTGACAATGTGCGATATACTCTCTATCTATTGACAATCGTAAAAAGGTCCCTATTTGAAAAAATTTGTTCGAAATATCCTCTGGTGTCATGATTTGTTAATTTAACTGTTAAAACAGTAAAAAATATGAAAATTAAAAAGGAATAAATACAGTTGAAATCCAATTTTTTTTTTTGGCGAATTATACCCAATTTTTTTTTATATTTGCTATTCACGATCCCAAACCTCCAAAATTTTATTTCACACCCACCCTACCCACCTTACCTTAGTTCATCTTCTTCCCTACCTTCAACCATACCTTCCAGGGGAAAGAGTAACAAAAATGAAATCTTTATCAAAGTTGGGTGACGTCTAGCATTTTTCACTCTTTATTTTCTGTTCTACCGCTGGCAATGGAGGATTCAAGCCATGACCACCATCACATCCACGGCTACCGTGGCCTCACACCATTGTCTCACAAAACTTTTCTCAGTCATTGCCAGTATAGGAATGAAAACGAGGCGATTATGAAACTGATCAGCTATTCTCATCCACATCTCGTCGGATATTTTTGTTACCTTACCTCGTCCGCATATCCGGCAAAAGTGGGATGGGGCGGATTCGGGACAGGATTGGGGTAGGGGTAGGTTTCTTGTCCCATTTATTGCACCCGTTTATTTTTTCTTTTTCTGTCTTGTTTTTATTTTTATTTTTGCCTTTAGTTAGGAAATATTATATATTTTGTTCCAATTTATTAAAAACAACTTATGTTCTCTTTAAAATGATGATCAATTTTTTTATTATTGTTGTCACTCATATATATAATCATACCTAATTGAACTACGTGACAAACGGTGAGGGCCACACACCTTACATGGCAACATGGACGACCATGTTATATGCATGGAGGTGATCCCTTTCCATTGACATGAACCTGGACCGACCCCAATTGGGCAGACGCCTCATGTAGGAGCCGGTCCTGACGAGGCGATGGCAAGATCCCTAATATGTCTTTTGGTGAAATGATTAACAAGAGAACTCACTGCCGATACCGCATCCACACACCTACATAGTCAAATCCCACCTGCAACAACTAGGACTTACGGATACGAAAGAGTCCTAGTATTTAATGTCTTGATTGATTGATTGATACGTACAACAAGAAGGGTCAATCGATCTGATGAGGCCATGTGTCCTATCATCCAATGGGCCCCATTTATCTTACTCAAGTATAAAAGCTCACACTCAGTGTCATTCGAGGTTAATGCAAAATTATTCCTCGAGCTGGCTTGACCGCTTAACCAACGACTTGTCCAAGTGTATTGGGATTTAGCATACGTCGGCGTGAGAGTTTTTGGGATCTGTTGGCTACATCGTTGATACAATTTTGGGGTCAATAGATTGGTGCCGTCTGTAGAAAATTTCGATACCATAACCACGAACATTCTTATGGTAAAAGCCATTTGAAACAAGACCTTGGAAAAAGGTTTGGTTCTTGAAGAAAGAACCACTGCGAAGAAGGAATGTCAACACTTATTGCCAACTCAAAATCAGATACTCCCAATGAGTTCCAGCTACCAAGGAACACGTGGTAGGAACAGGTAGCAAGAGGCCTCTGAAGAAGAGGTCCTCTGCAAATGTAAACATGCGTCGCCCCCACCACCAACACAGGGGAGGCGATACTACAGCATGCCTAGCTAGGGAAAGTAGGAGAAATGGCTGCAAACATGAGAAACATGGCCTAACAAAACATTGCTAAGCAGCAACTACTCATGCAAATGCACCATCATGCTGGATCTAAGGCGCTTTGACGTGGAATGTTTCAACAAGAACGTAAGGAGAATGACACAACAGCATACCCTCAAATGCATAGCATGAATGACAACCCAGTGGAGAGGGAGGTAGAAGTAGATACCTCCATCAACTACGTTATGAGTTGACCCGACGACAACATGCCACATGAGGAAAATTTTTCCCCCCGAATACATTCAAAAGCATGAACCTCAAAGGTCCAACATCATCATTGATCGAATTGAACCTTCTAGGCCTAGAAATAGGTCCCATCAGCCACCCCCTCATTCAAAGAGTGCAAGAAAAATACCAAGGATATGTACCTCATGGGATACTACCTCAGCCTAGAAACATGTGAGAGATGAGGGACGAGGCGAACATGAGAAATCAAGAAGGAACGTCATAATCCCTTCGTTATCCGGCAAAGGAAAATGATTCAGATTGCCCATGCAGATCATTTGATATGGATGATAACGACGAAAGCATGCCTTTCTCCCAAGAATTGAGAAGCACCCCGGTCCCAAGTCATTTTTACCCCCCAAAGATACCCAAATACGAAGGTAAAGGTGATCCGATAAAACACCTTAACAACTATAAGACCCACATGTCTCTATGAGGAGCTTCGCCAGTGTTAAAATGTAGAGCTTTTCATTTCACAATAACTGGAGCTGCAGAAATTTGTTACAGCTTCATCCCAGCCGGCAGCATTAGAAGTTGGACAGACCTCAAAAAAATATTTCTGAACCAATATCTATCTAGTAAAGACAGAAAAGCCCCCATCCAGAGGCTGCAAGACATGAGGCAGCAGGCAGGTGAAACCTTGAAAAGCTACTTGGCCTGTCTCACAGATGAAATAACCTATTGCAAGCAGATTACGGATAGAGAGGCCCTTTCTGCCCTAAAGAAAGGCCTCAACATGAACACCGTATTCTGGAGGGACGTGCGAAACAGAAATCTCGCTTACTTTGGTGGAGTTAATGAAAAGTGAAATCGTTAATGAGGAGCTAATTGATCACTGTAATAGAACCTCACTGGGATTCCCACGACCTCAAAGACAGCGAAGAGGCCCTATGTCCCACCGGTGGACCAGCAATGGACCCAAGTAGGACATACAATAGCTCTCTACCTCAGGCCAAGTGTTGGCCATAGCCACGCTAAATGCAGTGCCTTCTTTGGTGTATATGGAGGTTGGGTTCGAAGCTCAAAGGTAGTCGAACCCATCCAGAGGAAGAGGGCAGTACTGCACATACCATCGAACCAATAGCCACAGTACTGAGAATTACCTTTCCAGGCCATATCATGGAGAACCAGCAGGCCCCCGTATTGATGGTAGAAACACCCATCAAACACAAGAAAATGCACCCCCAGCCTAGGTAAGAGAGAGAGCCTAGGCATAACGAGGCGAAATGGTACCGTAGGAATGAATCACCTCGACAGGAGCACGAGGAAGATAGAAATAAGGTAAGGGACATAGGCAAAAGAGAGAGCCTCCGAAAAATGCTGATAACGCTCCCATCAAAGAAATCGACACCATCATAAGTGGTCCACACGTAGGGGGAGATTCCAAGAACGTACTGAGGAACTATGTAAGAAAAGCGAAAGACCCCCCTTAGAGCGAGCTACTTGATCAATAACATTGATCATGGATTTGGGAACACCCTGCCTATCACTTTTTCCCCGACGGACACTGTGGGGGTTCATTACTGTGATGCAATAATGGTACGAGCCGTCATAGCCAGAAATGGACTGAGACGCATGTTGGTGGACAATGGGAGTTCAGTTAATATCTTGTTCGGAACCACCTTCGACAAGATGATGGTGGACCACGAAATCACCCCCATGACCGTGTCCTCATATGGCTTTACTAGTGATAACATCATCCCCCAAAGGGAGGATCACAATGGTAGTAGAAATGGGAGAGCCCCCATTTAAGACTCATCACTTCATAGAGTTCCTTGTTGTAAACCATTGATCCGCCTACCACAGAGTATTTGGACAACCTGCCTTAAAAGAACTCGAGGCTGTAACATCCATACATCACTTATGCATAAAGTTTCCTACCAAGGATGTAACTGCTACAATGTGAGGGGATCAAGGGAATGCTATCTCAGCCCCTTAAGAAAATTCGAGCCCCATAGTGTAAATACGGTTTTGATGGATGCTGAAATGGTTGACGCACCTGAAGAAGGTCCTACCAATGAACAAGGACAAGACGTCAACATGATAGATTTCTCGGAAGAAGGGGTCATTGAAGTTGATTTAGACCCCAGAGTCATAAAATCAAACTCACAGGAAACACCGGTAGAGGAGCTTGAATCTTTCCCTGTGAACTCACTTGACCCCACGAGGGTGTTACAATTAGGGAAGGCTCGAATCAAAAGAAAAAATTAGGCATAAGGACTTCATACTCAACAACTTCGATATATTTGTGTGAAAACACGAGGACATGGTAGGCATTGATCCCAGAGTCAGTTGCCACCGACTTAATTTGGACCCAAAGTTTACTCCTCACAGGCAAAAAAGGAGAACCCTGAACCCAGAAAGATATGTTGCCCTGAAAGATGAGGTGCAAAAGCTCATATATAAAGGGTTCATTAGAGAGGCTGTGTACCCAAAGTGGATATCCAACCCCGTCTTGGTGAAGAAAGCCAATGGTAAATGGAGGGTCTGCATAGACTTCTCCAACCTCAACCAAGCTTGCCCAAAAGACAGTTTCCCACCCCCAAGGATCGACCAGTTAGTTGATTTTACTGCAGGCTACGAACTCTTGAGTTTCATGGATGCATACTCAGGAAACAACCAGATCTCCATGCACCCAACATATGAGGAAAACACCTCGTTCATCACTGATAGAGGCCTCTACTGCTATAATAAAATGTTTTCCAACCTTATAGTCAAAACTATGGAGGTATACGTCGATGACATGCTTGTAAAAAGCCTCAGGTCGGCAGACCACATTGAACACTTGTGGGCTACCTTCAAGATCTTGAGGGAATACTGGATGAAGCTAAATCTATTGAAATGCATTTTTTGCGTTGCTTCTAGAAAGTTCTTCAGCTATATGGTTACCAGCAAAGCATTGAGGCAAACCCTGAGAAAATTAAGGCCTTACTAGACATGAAATCCCCTAGCAAGCCTAATGAAGTGCAGTGTTTGACAGGGAACCTCATAGTACTAAACCGCTTCATCTCTAAAGCTACAGACAGATACCTTCCTTTCTTTAAAATCTTAAAAGGGAGGAAAATGTTCCAGTGGAATGAAGAGTGTGAAGATGCATTCCAAGGGCTAAAGAAGCACTTGGGCCAAGCCCCAATTCTCTTGAAGCCCAAAGAGGGAGAAATATTGCTACTATATCTGGTCGTGAGTGCCGATGCTATGAGTTCGGTGCTGGTAAGAGAAGAGAGCAGCAACCAATTACTTGTCTACTATGTAAGCAAAGCCTTCCTGCCAGCTGAAATGTGTTATACTAATATGGAAAAGCTTGCTTTTCCCCTTATGATCACTTCTAGGAAACTGAGGCCCTACTTTTAGGCCCATGGTATACATGTACTGACGAGCCTCCCCCTCAAATAAGTGCTCTAAAAGCCAGACGCATCAGGGAGGCTGATGAAATGGGCTGTTGAATTAAGTGAATTTGACACCAAGAACCTCAATAAATGGGCAAGTAGTGGCAGATTTCATAGCAGAATTCATAGAGGCAATACATATCAATGTGATGATGGAACCGATGGACCCCCTAGCTTGGAAACTGTTTGTTGACGGATCCACCAGAGAAATGGGATCAGGAGCCAGTATACTGCTGGAGAGCCTAGAGGGCCAAAAGCTTAATTGTGTAGTGAGATTTGACTTTAAAACTTCCAACAATGCAACTGAGTATGAGGCGCTTCTAGCGGGCCTCAGATTGGCCAAAGAAATGCAGGTCAAAAACTTGATAGTTTAAAAGTGACACCCAGCTAGTTATGAGCCAGGTCAGCGGTAGTTTTGTAGCCAAGGATAAAGGTATGGCAGCGTACCTGAAGAAGGCCATCGACCTGATCCCAGGCTTTGAAAAGTTTGAGTTGACCCAAATCCCGAGAATGGAGAACCTGCTCGCGAACGCCTTATCGAAATTGGCCAGCAGCAAAGATTCAGAATTGCTCAAAATTGTACCGGTTGAATATATCCCCAGGCCCTCCACAGCTAAAGTAGAAGAGGTGATGTGGGTTGGAGGAACCCCACAATTCATGCAATTTATTATATAGCTTACCTTAAAGATCGCATCTTGCCAGGAAATAGGGAAGAAGCCTAGAAGCTCAGACGTAGGGCCGCTCATTATATACTCCAGGATGAGGTACTTTACAAAAGAGGCTTCTCATCTCCTCTTCTATGATGCACTGGAGGAGATGAGGCTGACTATGTCCTACGAGAGATACATGAAGGACTCTGTGGCAACCACACAGGGGGCCCAGCATTGACCCATAAAGAGCTCAGGCAAGGGAACTAATGGCCAACTTTAAAAAAGATGCTATACATTTCGTGAAAAGGTGCGACAAGTGTCAACGCTTATCCTCCATTCAAAGATAGCCAGCCCAAGAGTTGACTATAGTATCCAGTCCTTGGCCATTCGCCAAATGAGGGGTCGACCTAATAGGACCTATGCCAAAAGGGAAAGAGAGTGCATGCTATGCAATTGTCACCATTGATTACTTGACTAAGTGGGTTGAGGCAGAACCGTTAGCTAAAATAACTAAAGCAAACACTTCTAAGTT
Organism: Fraxinus greggii; assembly: GCA_903798315.1. Lineage (NCBI taxonomy): Eukaryota > Viridiplantae > Streptophyta > Magnoliopsida > Lamiales > Oleaceae > Fraxinus > Fraxinus greggii. Next base: position 6,662 of record CAIGRK010357613.1, on the reverse strand, counting down.
CATATGTTACAGACAACAGGTGGCAGTTCGACAACAAGAAGCTCAGAGACCTATGTGACGAATTATATATCAAAAAGCACTTATCCTCCTCTCACCAGCCCCAGCCAAATGGCTAAGTCAAAGCAGTCAACAAAACTATAAAGCATCTCTTGAAGAAGAAACTTGATGCATAAAAGTGGGCATGGGTAGATGAGCTTCCCCATGTGTTGTGGCCAATATGCACTACCAGTCAAACCGTGACGAAGAGACCCCCGTCTCTATGGCATATGGGGCCGAAGCCATGAGCCCAGTTGAGGTGGGCCTTCCTTCACCTCATCACCTGCAATTCAACAAAGTATCCAATGATGAGATAAGGCAATGCGAGCTCGAATTCCTAGAAGAAAGAAGAGACACTACACAAATAAAATTGGCCTCCTATCATCGGAAAATGGTAAGGTACTACAATGCCAAGGTCAAGAAGAAACTATTCAGAAGAGGCAATTTGGTGCTTAGAAGGGTTTTTCTGTCCTCTAAAGAGCCTGGTGTGAGGACATTAGGCCAGGGACTTTCTTAATTGAGAACTTTGATGGGAACGGCCCTACCGTATATCAGGCAACATTAGGCCAGGGACTTTCTTAATTGAGAACTTTGATGGGAAGGTGCAGCCCTACCCTTGGAATGTTGAACATCTAAGAATATATTATCAATAAGGCCCCATTCATCGCTTATGTACCTTTTGTGATTAATGCATGTGCCCTGTTTTCAACTATGATAGGCTTGTATGTTGAGTATTACAGGCTCATACCCTTGTGATCAAACTACAATTGCACGAGTTTGATTGATTATGAATAATCATGGCAAGCTCATAAATATTGAAAGTTAGATTGGTTATAAATGAATTGTGGTAAGCATGTTAATTGTTAACTTGCTGATTAAATTGACAAGCTCATGCATTTTCATTATTTACCAAGTACAATTGTGGCGAGCCCATCAATTGTTAATTTGCTGATTAAAAATATCAAGCTCAAGCATTCTCATTATTTACCAAGTAAAATTGTGGCTAGCTCGTAAATTGTTAACTTACTGATTAAGAATGGCAAGTTCATGCATTATGGATGTTTATAAAAATACGAATACAGCGAGCCCATAAACTATCAAACACTTAGCAATGTTTTTTGTTAAACCTGGCAAGTTCATCCATTCAAATCAAAACAAAATCAGTACAAAGGGGAGAAACCATTACGAAAATGTTACAAAAATAGAGGCCTATCCTATGTAGCGGCTGCATCATCCTGTTGAGGATCTTCTAAAGCATCTACTTCCTCAACTGAATCCTCGACCTTGTTGGCATGGGTGGAAGGCTCGACAAAAAGGAATTCTCCCTTTATAACGGCCAACTCTAATTGAGCATACAGTTCGACAAGCCTTGCAAACTCTTTGTTGTAAGCTACTCCTCGCCAGTATATGCCGAGCCCATTGTACTCTGCTATTTCGTGGAAATGAACAACATATTCATTCACTGTTGCCATCCCTACCACACCTAACTGTTGCTTCAAATCAGTAACCTCAGCAGTCAGCGTTTCAATTTTGGCCTTTAATTCCCCATTTTCTTTATTGGCTACCTCCAAGCCTGACAAAGCTATTTTCTGCAATTTGTTAGAATTCTCTACCCACTTCTTCAGAGCATTAACTTCGGCCTTGTAGAGGTGGGCCTCTTTCTTCAGCTAGTCATTTTCCTTGGAAAGTGCCTTCACCCTCGACTCAGCCTCAACTTGCCTTATCATGAAGACCTCGATGGCCTCATTGGCTGACGATACCTTAGCCTTAGCCTTATCTGTTGTAGCCTTGGCATTCGTATCCCTCTAAAGGAGCTCCTTATGGAAGCCATGCAGCCGTCTCATCTCCATTTGCACATTCAGGAAAAAACCTTGAGAACGGGCATGCAGGTCGAGTCCGGCCTCCACCATATCCACAGCATCACAGGTCTCCACATACGATGAGTACTTATCAGCCCAATATTTATGATGGACCCTCGTAGCCCCTTGGACCTCAGCGAGGAGCATTTCCATTATTGGGGAGGCTATCTCATTGGCCCTCCCACCCAAAAAGTTTTGGGCTTTTCCTTCTGAGGGGGTACAACTAGCCTCCCCAAACCTTTTCCTCTTCACGAGGCTAGCTTCCTCTTCAGCGACCTCCTCCACATCAATAATTTTCACCGAAGAAATGGGCTCGACAATTATTGAACATTGAAATGACTCATCAAAGGTTGACTGGCGTTTAGGGGTAGGGGGAGGCCCAATATTCTTCTTCGATACCAATTTTCTTTTCAGATGTTTCTCCACTAAAGGCTCGGCGTCCTCTTTGCCCCATTTCTCCACTTTTTCCCTCTTCTTCTCCAGGGGAAGCAGTAGGTTCGCCTTAGATAGGCATGTCAACTCATCCCTTTGATGCTTGTAGGCAGCAGAAGAGAAGCTCATGGGCTATTTCTTCTTCCCCTCTCAGAGGCTTCTTAGAAAAAGCATGTCAGGTTTGACATTATCCTTTTTATCGTGCTAACCTACAAACCATAAAAGGATGCTGTCAGATAAACGTCAGCAAAGTAGAATTGCTAAAGAAGAATAAGTAGGAGTCTCTTTACCCTTGGTAGTCATTAGTTGAAGCGTAACGAAGAGGTTCCATTTGGCAATTGTATTTTTGAAGTGCCTCTTCTTTGCAGGCAGCTCGTAAATGGCCCTTATAATAGCCCATTCTGAAGGTTCAAGTTCGAACCTATTAATTGCATCTGCACAAAGCACATATCAAAAACAAAGAATCAAAGGTAATGGCACAAAGTAAACATTGCTGTGACTAGCGTTAAATTCATTATACTCATGATACTGGATTGACACGATTATCTCCGGGGCCGCATCTTCCTCCATCGTCTGCCAACGACCCCTAACCCAAAACCAAGATGACTTCCAGTTCTTAATAGAGGTCGGAGTCCCCAAAATGATGGGAGAATGAGAGCCCCAGTTGTTCATGTAATACCACCCCTGCAGTTGCTCCCTCCACTCGAGGCTTGAGGTTGGAAAAGGGCATGGAAAACATGGGGAGGCATATCCTCACCAAGGGTGACCTCCTTCATAAGAAGGAATACTCCTACTAATTGGCTCCATGCGTTGGGTACTAGTTGCGGAGGGGCCAAGTTGTACTATCTAAGGATAAATCTAAAAAAGGGGTGCAGGGGTAGCCTCATTTCCCCAACTAGAATGGCCTCGCTCATTACCACATACCCCTCTACAGGAAAGCAGGCCCTCTTCTTTGGGGTTGATGGGAACAATTTTACGTTATCTGGGATCCTATACCTCTCTCGAAATGTCTCTAACTCACCTTCTTTTATATCAGTTGGTCACAAGGAGGCCCTCATCTAATACTATAATCTATGGGGGCCCTCTGGTATCATCCATGTACTATGAGGCCCCCTATTGCCTCCATGATCCGTTCGGTAGGGATCACTAGAGGAATACCCACCTCGATACAAATTAACGCCATGTTCACCCCATAAGACCCCTCAGGCACGTTCTTTTTCGAGGAAGAAGCCATCTAACTCAACAGATGAAGAAAATATCTCGATAATGATAAATACTTACACGAAATCTAAGAACCAAGATACGAAATGTAGAAAAAATGAGAGGGAACGGAGTTGATCACCGGACACAGTAGAAAAAAATTCTAAGGAAATTGGTATATTTTTGCACTCAAGGTTTGAAACCTTCGTAAAATGAAGAAAAGGGGAAAAGGTAGGTATTCAACCTTTTATATAGGTAGTAAATGAACCCCTACCATTGGATCTCCTTCTACTTTAATTTGGGCATTCTACATGTGATCCCATATGTCACGATAATACCAAAAGAAGCATACTAAAAGTTCAAACCAAATGCCCAGATGAAGTCATGCTAAGCATGCGCCATGAACTTGCATAGACCCTGCAAGATGTGAGGTATCACCATCATTGCGCATTAAATGTGCACGTAACTCGAGCCTAGAAAATTTCCACGCCACCCAACTGTCTTCATTGGGAATCAACGTGTCCCTCAAATCATTATAGCGTGCCACTAGGTAAGCCTCCACGATCTCGCCTAAAACTTTTTCAGCCTTATCACAGGGTTCGTCTCTTAAGAGGCTCGATAGATTCTCCGATGGCCTCGCCAACACTTTTTCAGCTTTATCACAGGCTTCAGCTCTTAAAGAGGCTCGGTAGATTCTCCAATGGCCTCGCCTAGCACTTTTTCAGTCTTATCAGAGGATTCAACTATCAAATAGGCTCACCTTTTTCTTCCAGAGCCTTGCCATATATCCCTCAACCCCGTCGCCAGCTTGAGTTAATGAAATCTTTTTCTTTCTTAGACTAGAAAGATCATGCATCATATAAATAATCATACCTGGACTTCAGGGACTGTTGTTACTCATATAAATAGTCATACCTAATTGAACTACATGGTCAACTGTGAAGGCCCCACACCTTACGTGGCAACATGGATGACCCTGTTATATGTAAGGAGATGACCCCTTTCCCATGATACGAACCCAGACCGACCCCATCTAGGCAGATGCCCCATGTAGAAGCCGAACCTGAGAGCAGATGGCGAGATCCCTAATAGATCTTGTGGTGAAATGATTGACAAGTCAACTCACTGCCAACGCCATCTCTGTACACCTGCACAGTCAAATTCGGCCTGCAGCAACTAGGACTTATAGATACGATAGAGGTCCTAGCATTTAATGCCTTGATTGATTGATGAATGCAACAAGAAAGGTCAATCGATCTTACGTTCAAGGTTGAAACAAGTTTATCTTACTCAAGTATAAAAGCTCACACTTAGTGTCATTCGAGATTGATGCAAGTTTAGACTCTCAAACATATATTCTTGCTACATATATTTTTGTCCCAAGCCGACCCCTTTTTTACGGATTGGAGGCTCACGTTCTAAGCTCCCCCACACCCTAAATTATTCCTCTAGCTGGCTTGACCATTTAACTAACAACTTGTCCAACCATATTGTGATTTAGCATACATGGACGTGAGAGGTTTTGGGATATGTTGGCTACATCATTGATACAATTTTTGGGGTCAACAATTGTTTAATAAAAACTTAAATTTAAAATTAACTTTTAACGTGGTGGGTATCGGGGCGAGGACTAAGGTTGTAAATGTATCGGATGTTGATCGGATATGGGTATCGAGGCGAGGACTAGGGTTGTAAATGTATCGGATGTTGATCAAATATGCCCATATCCGATCCGATCCAATAAAAATAATTATTCGATCAGATCATTCAACGAATATTTGATTGTTAAATTTATATCCGATTTGCTATTTTATCATATATGCTATCCGATAGTCCGATCTGAAATTGAAGAAGGAAAATAAAATCAATGTTGAAATTAACTTTTTTTTCCAATTTTATTTATTTTTAAACGGGTTTAATAATTATAAAATTTTCAACTTTTTTAACTTTTAGCCAATTGGATTACAAGACATAAAGATTTGCTTACCCATTTATTAACCAACCAAGCTTAGTGTAGACAGCGTACAGAATACACACAGTAGGTGTGTCCCTTCTTTTGACAATATTTAATTTACATGTGGCTCGCCCCCATGCGAAGATCTATAATTTTTTCTGTACAGAATTTTTCTGTACAAACATAATTTTCCTTTATTAACTCACTTATTTATAGAAGACATTTCTGTACAGAATATACTTATTTGTAGAATATTGCACCTTTGGTTTGGTTGTAATGTATTATACATTTGGTTTGACCGTCGTTTATTATACTATTATATAAATAATTATTTATATTTTATTAAATTAATTATTTTCCTATTTTTACTAATTAATAGAAATTTAAAACTCTCCAAATATTTAAATTAATAATATTATCCTATATCTTGTTTATCAAATATATCTATTTTGTTAAACTTTTAAAACTGCATTTGTACTATGATTTATATGTATTATTAAATAATTTTTAGTTTGATTAAAAATTTAAAATAATATTAAAATAAGAAAATATTTTTTTACATTCGTCTAGACTTGCTTAAACCAAAACCCCACGCCTTGCCACGCATTTCGCTTTTTTAGAACTTTGTGTACACGTTTAATGACTTTCTTATTTTTTATGTTTTCAATTTGATGACATTTTTATTCTAATTTTTTTATTTTCTCATTTATTTATTTTAGTGACAAATAACATGACATAAAATATTTAATCGACATGATTATTTACAACAAATCGGATCGGGTTGTTATCGGATCAAATTGACATATATTCATAATTGATCCATTTAATTAACAAATTATCTTATTCGGCTCTTGATCGGGTTATCAAATTGAGACCATAAATCAATCTCTCATTAATCTCATCGAATTCGGATCAAAATGCAATCCATTGACAGCTCTAGTGAGGACTATGTTTCCCGTATCCACTTCAGGACAATGAACCCTGCTCCATTCGGGACGGGACTCTATAGGTATTGGATTGAACTAATTTTTTTCCATCTATAACATCTCTCCTCCAGTCCTTGAACACATCCACCAAAACCTAAACCCTTAACTTCTCAACCTGTAGCGACCAATAATATTTTTAAATGATACAAAGTTACGTTTCTTAAAACGTGTCACTAAATTTTAACCCCAAATTTT
>CAIGRK010357584.1:0-11976 GCA_903798315.1 Fraxinus greggii | reverse complement strand
GTAGTACTCTTGTCTCACACATTTCCTTTACTGATGAAATGATCATATTCTCCAATGGCCAGAAATAGTCTATCAGGAGGATTCTTGATTGTTTGAAGCATTACGAGGGGGTTTCTAGTTAGTTGGTAAACAGGGACAAGAGCAGATTTATATTACCAGATGGGCTTCCATTAGTCAGATCAGACGTTTGGAGATTTTGATTGAATTTCGACACCAGCAGCAACCTTTCACTTATCTGGAGGTCCGCTTATTTAAGGGAACCAAGATGAGCTTCATTTATGATTACCTTATCTAGAAGGTCAGGAACAAGATCTTGGGTTAGGCTTCAAGATTATTGTCACATGGGGCCCGTATTACTTTGCTGAGGTCAATGCTTTTTTTCATGCCATTACATCTTCTTTAGATTATGGAGCCCTCAAAAGCTGTCCTAAAGAAACTTGAGAGCATCTTTGCATGTTTCATGTGGGACTCCAAGGTGCAGGCGCGAGGTTTACATTGGCGAAGATGGAAGGAGATTTGTCTTCCTACTGATGAGGGTGGTCTAGGCTTCAGGAGATTACAGGATATGGTAGACACCTTTTTCGTGAAGTTCTGGTGGTTGTTTCGTTCTCAGACATCATTTTGGACGAAGTTTTTGCTGGGTAAGTATTGTATGGGAACACACCATTTTCTTGCAGCAGTTCCTTACTTTGCTTCTCCTACCTGGAAGAGGCTAAGATTAGTTGGGCCTTGGACAGAGCCGTACTTTACATCGCACCTTGGATCAAGTCAGATATTCTTTTGGCATGATAGTAGGATGGTTGAGACCACGTTGGCATCCATATTCTCACATCGATGATACACATCTATGAGGGTGCAAGATTTCTTTGATGATACCAGGTGGGATATAGGATGTTTATTACAGGTTCTCTCTCATCTTATAGCGGTATAGATAGGGGCTATATCTTTATGTGCAGATGCCCCGGATCGCATTGTTTGGCGGGATACATCGGATGGTAGCTTCGTTACCAAGTCAGCTTGGTAACTCGTACATATAGGACATCATTATCAGGATTCGTATCGGTTACTTTGGAGCTTCATTTTACCAGTTATTATCTCGTTCGTTTGCTGGAGACTATGACATGACCTCATTCCAGTCGATGTGGTTATTAAAAGGAGGATTGGATGCCAGTTGGCCTCTCTCTACCAGTGTTGTTCTGAGACTGAGACTATTAGTCACATCTTCACAACAGTAGTGTCTCTGATAAGGTATGACAGTATTTTGAGGATATGTTTTAGATACCTATGATTACGAGAGAGGAAGTGAGATGGAGGTTCCAGAAATGGTGTTATTCTGGACAGTATATTCGTTCTGGACACATTCACAATATCATACCTCTACTGATATTTTGGTTTCTTTAGACCGAAATGAATGATGCGAAGCATAGGAAAATCTGTATGATGGCCAAACGTATTATTTGGAGGATTTATCGCGTGATCCATTTTCTTCATATGGAAAGACTATTTCTAGTTGTGCATTGGCGAGGGAATTTGACACGTGTATCCATCTTTGGTATTTCTTTAGACCCCCTTCCTCATCTTCCCCCATTCTGGTTTGGTAGTGCACTTCTTCAGTCGGATCTATCAAGATCAATACTAATGGATGTGTCAAGGATAGTTTTGTAAGCGGGGGATGCATCATCAGAGATCACGCATGTAACTATATTATGGATTTCTCAACTTCATACGGATCGTGCATGATATTGGAGGTAGAACTCAGGGATATTCTTGTTGGGATCTTACTAGCTAGAGGACTCGGTCTTTCAGACATTTGGAATGAGTCGAATTCTGTAGTGGTTATTCACTACATCACTAGAGGAGAAGGACCATATGCTATACAGAGCATACTCGACAAATCACAGATATCATATCATTTGACAGAGACACAGTTTCCCTATGAGGTACATCAGCAGGCGTTACAATAATACATAAATGAGTTTTTTCTGGTTCAACCGATCCTGCACAAATGTTGGATATAGGTCACGGTCTATAACTCCTTTAAGGTCGGCCTTCCTAATACTCCGTGGCATGCAGACTAGTAGTCGACCACTAAGAATTCCATGAAGTGGTGAGCTACAAGAGGTGGCCTCCCCATTTTGATAGCCAGGGTAATCCTTCCATTCAAAACAATGCTATCTCTAGTGAATCCATATAGAGCAACAGTCATAAGAGTGAGCTCATGATCCACCACCATGTTATCTTAGGCGAAGTCAAACAAAATATTTATCGAACTATGGTTGTCTACAAGCTGCGCTACATTGAGGATAGTGTATGCTCACCGCATCATCCTGGGTGAATGTAATGGCCTCTACAGGTCTCACTCTTTAGGGCTGGTTCACTATATAGCTGGACATGGGCGGATACCTAGCCTCTCTAGTGTAACACTTTTGTGTGTTTTGAAATTTTCCTCTTATATGCAATCATCCAATAATCGCGTCGATCTCTCAAACGGGCATATTCTTAGTTGTGATGGGAGGATATCTCTTGGGTCAATATCCTTCCCTAGGTCTATCTCGATCATCACTTACGCCATGTCATGGTGAATGTCACATCTTCTCGCTTCTCCTATTAGAGCTCCATCATGAAGGCAACCCTCACTCGTATTGTGAGGATTTCTTCTTTTTGTGGATTGGGGGCATCCCGGCATTCGCTCATATCATGGCCATGGAAATGGTGGAAAGTACAATAGGGTCGTACCTCCTTAGAGGGCCTATTTCTAGGTCATCCGCCTCTTTCTCTATTCCTTGTGTTAGAGGGTCTCTAGATGTTCTGGCTCTAACATTGCCACTGGGCCCAACATTTTCGTAAGCCAATATAGGTACAGTGTTCAAAGTCGACGTGCTTGTCCTGAAGTGGGGGCTACAGTGTGACCGGCTTGAGTCCATTGCTGGTTTACCAAATGTGACGTAGGCCCTCTCCCCATCTACCTTTAGGGTGGGAAGAGCTATTGTGCTTCCATGTTTTGACGATCGATCATCTTTTCATTGACAATCTCAACTCTCGTGATCTCTACTAGCTCATCATAAGTGAAAGGATTTTTGCTTCAGAAGTCTCTTCAAAATAGTATGTTAATGTCCAGTCTCTTTTTAAAGCTGAGAGGGCTTCGTTGTCCGTAACTTACTCGCAATAGTTATCTCATCAGTGAAAAGAGCTAGGTAATTCTTTAGTGTTTTCCCTGCTGCTTGCCTCATATCTTGGAGATGCTGGATCGATGTCTCTGCCTCTTTTTTGGACAAATATTGGTTCAAGAATGCCTTTTCGAGGCTAGGCCAGCTTCTGATGCTAAGCGGTATCAACCTGTCATACCACACTTCGACTGCTTTGCCCAGTGTTAAGTGAAAGGCTCTATATTTCAAAGCTGATAATGCACCCTTGAGACTCATCTGCGTTTTATATTTACTAAGGTATTTCTCAAGGCACCTTTTCCCCATATTTAGGAATTTTAGGGGGCATGAAATTATGAGGCATGCGATAACTATGAAGTTCTTTGGTGAAAGGGAGGTTGTCTCATCGTCGTCGAGCTCATAGGACTGACATAGTCCATCAGAATCATTTTCATCTATTAAATAATGAGGTGAGGGTTGGGACGACCCTCCTTGGTTTCCCTAGTTCATCAGGCTTCGTCTCTCTCACTTGTTCCTAGGTGGAGGAGCCTGGGCTATATGACTTTGTGCTTGCTCTTGTGATCGAGCTGTTTGTTGGGCAGATTGATTCCTATTTCTAGGCATTCATCCGATCAGATCGAACACACTCACGGACCTTTGAGGCTGCTTTTTATAGTCCGAGGGAAAGTCTCCTCTCCGACCCGAGCATCATTGGCAGGGTGCCGGAAGTATAGTTGGAGGAGACATCTACTCCCACTTCTCTTTCAACCTCGGCCTCTCTTCTCTGTTGACTTGAATGGGTCCTTTGGCTCTACCCTACCTTCACCGGCGTTGATCGTGGCAGATTGTGTGGTACCTTGAGGCACTTGGAAGCTTTTTTGATTTCGAACTTGCATAAGGAGTTCATGTATAGCCGCATTTTGGGCTACAATGCTTCTCACGTTGGTAGCCATCTGAGCTACCTTAATAGTTAGTCGTGCAGCAGTTATTTCGTCCCTGTGATGTCGGTGGTGAGGCCTTTGGTATGTGACATTGGTTCGGAGGATCCCTTCTTTAGAGACCTCTCTTACTCTCCTCTGATTCACGTCTTCGTTGTTTGAACTCATTGTTTTTGGGCTTGCAAACTCTTTCTTCCAAGAGGTAATTAATGAAAATCCAATTTTTTTCCTTGGGGCCTTCATTTGTTCTTTCTTCAAAAACAACTTTTTTTCCAAAGGGGAAGCCAAGTGAATATTCCTGTAAGCTTTTTCTTTACGGGGATATTCGTGGTTATAATAACGTTTCCCACAGATGGCCCAATCTATTGACTTCAAAAAATGACACAAACACGTGACCAACAAGATATAACTTCCACATAAGCTCCTTCTTGTACGTGGTAAAACACCGTTAGTCGTCTGTGACCTTATCCGGTGGGGGTGGTAGCGGTCACGAGCACTCCGACTGTCAAATTAGAATTGGTAAACCCGAGTTAAGTTGTCCAGTGGTGGTGGTGATCACTGGAACGTGGCTATCAAGGTAAAATGTACGTATGGACCCAATAATTTTTTTTTATATAACATCAGTGCGATCACTGTTCATGTGAACAGTGCGCGTGGTTTTTTTTAATTTACAGGAAAATAGAACATTAGCTGTGATACAAAACTGTAACACCCCAAAAAATAAAATTTCTTGACGTTAAAAGAGAAAACAATAAAAATAAAAATATAACTTTATTTTCAACAATAAATATCAATTCAAACATGGAATCTGAAATTCTTAAAAAAAATTAAATTTAAGTAGTTAACTAATTAATAAACGTATCTTTGAAAAAATAAAATTAACTAATAAATTGAAGATAGAAAAAAATAATGTTTTTGTTTTTTAAATTCCTCTTGGGCAGTCTGCATCATCAACCCTCTACAATTCCAATTGACTCAAACTAATTTGTAAAATTTTTTTAAGAATATATATTTAAAAATACCCAATAAGTTACATGGAGTTCTCATACGCAATTATATAGCAATAAAATATACACTCCATGGCACTTTTCTCTTATAAAGTATATCGGTGATCAAACGACACATTTCATATCTCTTAATAAAGACCTAAAGTTTCACTAATAATTCATGCATAAATGACTGAATTTAATAGTATAAGGAAACGATTAGCTTGCACAAAAATATCTTACATTTGAAAAGTTTTGAATGAATGTAAAATAACGCATGTGAAAACCATTTTCCTATGTTTCTTTTTCTCAGCCTTGATTCTTTCTGATCATGTCTGTATAAATATTCTGTGGTGAAAATTCTCTTGACTTTTGGGAGTATTTATAGATCTATAACCTATTATTTCATTGCAGTAAGGAGACGTGGCCATGTCCAGTCAATGGATTTGTATAGAATAGGTTTCCTAGTGGAGGCTTTTATTCTAATCCGAATGAATAACAATGACTGCAACTTTTAATTCAAATACAAATCTAATCAAATAAAAAGGTATTTCAATCTTTAGATACACGTGCTTACCCCTAATCCAAATTTAATTAAAAACTAGTAAATGACAATTCTTTAAACTTCAATATCTTGAGGTTAACTTATCCGAATTAACTTTTTCTCGAGTCAAAGATTTCTAATTAATTGTAAGCTACAAAAAGAGTCCAATATTGATATATTTAAACTTGTTCTATCAAAATCTTATTATTTTACACAAAAAAAAAGAAAAAAAATTAAAACATATTTCACTTTAGTCTATCAGCATTTCGGTATTATCAAAATATGCTTAGATCAAAATCCTTACCACTAAATAATTATTTACTTTAAAATTTTGGGACGTTACAAACTCCGTTCCTTAAAATGAATTTCGTCCTCTAAATTCGTACACGTACAATCTCTCTGTGCATTTGCAAAGCTCCAATTATGTCGACACATCTCAATCCAATTATGGTTAATCTTTTAGTGATAATCCATCTCATTACATGCTCGCATGAATAATGTTCGTATAAAATATAAAAAAGGTTCAACAAATAAATTACGCGAGGTTCACATACTTATACATTTCATGATATAAAGGAAGATGATTCATAATCATGCAAGAAAAAATTAATTCCATTTCGCACCTAGAATCGATTGAAGAGTGTCGAATGGTAAGCGCTACGTGCCAATGATTCTTTATAACATTGTATATTTAAAAATTTTACATTATCTTTGAACTCCTAAAGTTTATGAAAACACCCCTGCCCCCTTTTCTTTTAGAAATTTTCTAAAATAGAATTTTCTCGAAATGAAAGATTCTAGAAAATAGAATATTCTTAAATTTCGAAAGTTTTGAAATATTGTTGTTCGTCTTGTTAATTTGAATATCACGCAGCTAAAGGCTTCCAGATGAGGAGGGGGTCACAAGTGGACAGCTTATATCACAAACTTTTCTTAGACAATTTAGGTTTTTTTGACAAAATCTTTCAATCTTGCGAATACTTAAAAGAAAAATCAAATAATAAATGGAACTTGATACCTCTTTAAAATATGAATTTTCTAATTAATAAATTTTAAAACATCACCCGAATCCTAGAATTAAACGCGGACATTTAGAATAATAATTTGGAATCAAGTTTAAAAATTATTATTTAATTATTTAAAACAATCACGAATATCTATCATTTGAAAGAAAGAAAAAAAATCCTAAAATTGTTTTTATAACAACAGTGCGATCACTGTTCATGTAAACAGTACATGCACTCTTTACATGAAAGGTACCGACACTGTTCACATGAACAGTCACGAGATTATTTTTTTTTGGAATCTATAGAAAAGTAGAACCTGACTATACCGAACGGCAACACCTCAAAATTTCATAAAAACTGTATTATTATCAAAAATTAAATTTTCTTTACGTTTCATTACAAATAAAGATATAACTTTATTTTCAACAATAAATATCAACTAAAACTGGATTCTGAAATCTCTAAAAAAATCAAATATAATTAGTTAACTAATTAATAAACATGTATTTGAACAAATAAAATTATTAATAAATTAAAGATAGAAAAAACTTAATGTTTTTATTTCTTCAATACCTATGGTAGTCTGCATCAACATCCTACCACAATTCTAATCGATCAGTAAGATACGTATAGTTCTCATATACAATTATATAACAATAAAATAGACACTTCAAACCACTCTTTTTTATGGATTATATCGGTAATCAAACGACACACCTATCTTAACTCATTTTAATTTCCGAAGGATTTCATATCTTTAATAAAGAACTCGAAGGTCCACGGCAATTAATGCATAAAATACTGAATATAATAATATAAGAAAATGAACCGCTTGTACAAAAGTATTTTACTTTGATAGATTTGAAACGTTTTAAATGAATGTAAAATAACGCACGTGAAAACTCTTTTTCTATGTTTCTTTCTCTCTGCCTTGATTCACTCCGATCGTGTCTATGTGTAAATATTTTGTGGTGAAAATTTTCTTGACTTATGGGCGTATTTATAGATCTATAACCTATTATTTCAATTGTATTTCATTGCAATAATGAGACGTGGCAGTGTGCAGTCAATGGATTTGTATAGAATAGGTTTCGTAGTGGAGTTTACTATTCTAATCCCAATGAGTAACACTGATGGTAGCTTTTTAATTCAAGTACAAATCTAATAAAATAAAAAGGTCATTCTATATCCATCTTATCCATCCTTAAATAGACTTGGCTATCCCTCATTCAAATTAAATTTAATTAAAAACTAATAAATGACAATTTCTTTAAATTTTAATATCTTGAGATTAACTTATTCAAAATAACTTTTTCTCGAGTCGAAGAATTTTGATAAATTACAAGCTACAAAAAAAGTCCAATATTGATATATTAAAACTTGTTTTATCAAAATCTAATTATTTGACAAAAAAAAAATCTAAAACGTATTTCACTTTAATCCCCCAACATTTCAATATTATCAAAATATGTTTAGATCAAAATCCTTACCACTAAAAAATTCTTTACTTTAAAATTTTGGGACGTTACAAGTACTGCTTCCTAGACTGTTGTTAAATACCAATGGTACTAAATAACATTATCCTTAAATACATGAATTATTGCCCACGAATTTTAATTTTAATTTTCCGCAAAACCTTTACTTTCAACCTTGACTTCTAGCAAAATATGAAAACACATATGTTACAATTGTATTAGTGTATTGATTTATTTTCATTAATGTTGTGTTGTTTTAAGAAAAAGATAACATTTTAATTTTTGACCCCACAATATAAAAAGGCAGGATCCGCCCTGCCCGTACCCTAACGCGTCTCACGTTTTATGTCCATCCCATACCCAAATATATCAGTATAATTTAATTGACTTGATCCTTTCAGCCACCACTCGTTGTTCTGGTTCCCAACTCTGAAGAAGGCCATGTGCTTCTAGCAATTTGTTCAAATGTGTAGGAGCCATACGTATGGATGTGAGTGGTGCTTGAATCAGTTGACCATGATCAACATGACCCATAATATTTTATATGTACATTTAAAGCCAAATAAAAGATCTAGTTGGATCTCCACGAAATTAACTTATAATTTTACTTAAATCTAAAAACAAGAAAGCATTTAACCCATGAAGTTCCGTTTAGGCGTAGCTTTCAATCCCTTTATAGATTTAGCTTCAACTTCCAAGTTTTTTTTTTCCCTTGATCTTCTTGAAGACATGAATTAAGATATATATTTTAAACCAATGAATCGATTTAAAATTTGATACAGGAGCCCAATATTTTCATCCACCATTACTATACGGGGAAAAAAATCATATCACAGGCCTTAAGTATAGGTCAATTTAATTTTAAGAGAACAAGTTTACAATTTCAAAACTCAGGTGATAAATAAATAATTAAAAATATTTTATTAATTGAATATATTAAGATCACAATTGTACAATTTATGGTCATAATTACGTACTTGTCAGTCACAATTTATTTATTAGTCACACATTATTAAATTAACTGGTCACAAATTATTTCTTGATCACAAGTCAAAAAGTTTTATAGGACACAATTTATTTATCAGTCATATATCACAAAAATTCATATGTCACAACTTATTTCACTCTTACAAATTATCAAATTAGTTATTCACAAGTTATTTCTCAATAAAAAATTACCATTGATCACAAATTATCGAATGTTTAGGTCACATATTAAATAGTTGTCACAAACACCTAACACCCCCACCATACCCCAATCCCACCACCGACAACAATACTTAATCACAAATCAACCAAATAGTTTGGCACAAATACCTAAATAGTTGGTTACAAGCACTCTTGATCCCACTCCCACCCCAATCCAACCACCGACACCAATAGTTGGTCACAATAAGCTAAATAATTGGCCATAAATACTTAAAAATACTTGGTCACAAAAACTTTTCATCCTACTCCATCCCGATCCCACCACAATCCCACAAATGATACTAATAGTTGGTCATAATAATTCAAATAATTGGTCCAAACTCTTCAACCACCACTGATATCAAATTATTGAATGTTTAGGTCACATATTAAATAGTTGTCACAAACACCTAACACCCCACCATACCCCAATCCCACTACTGACAACAATACTTAACCGCAAATCAAAAAAATAGTTGGTCACAAACACCTAAATAGTTGGTTACAAGCACTCTTGATCCCACTCCCACCCCCATCCAACCGCCGTCACCAATAGTTGGTCACAATAAGCTAAATAATTGGCCATAAATACTTAAATAGTTGATCACAAACACTTTTCATCCTACTCCATCCCGATCCCACCACAATCCCACAAATGACACTAATAGTTCATCATAATAATCCAAATAATTGGTCCAAACTCTTCAACCCACCCCACACCAACCAAACATCATGCCATCTCGCAACCATCACCGCCATCACCACTACCAATTGTGACCACCAATTTATTGGTAAAAACACTTTTCTTCCCACACCCACCCCCAAAATTACAACCACAACCACAACTATAAGCACCATCATTGGCACCACTACACCACAACCACCACTCCATCACCATTGTAATGTCCCGAAATTTTATAGAATAAAATTACTTGGTCTAGATATTTTCTTTATATAAATATGTTTATATTCTTATTATTTTTGGGTCGAATAATTAGATTTTGATATAAGAAGTTAAAAACATATCAATATTGGACTCTTTTTGTAGCTCGTAATTAATTAGAAGTTTTCAATACGAGAAAAAGTTATTTTGGATTAAAGTGCTTCAAGTTAAGTCCAATTAAAAGAATAATATGTTAATAGAGTTGGTGGGGGCTTGCAATATTAAATGAGTAAAATTCTTTTCCTTTTTTAATTTCTACCACACGTGATTTTTATTTGATATTAAAACAATAGCGTAGTATAATTCAAATGTCATTTTTTGAAACCAAGGTCACGTGGCTTATTTTAAAATGAAAAGTTTAATTATATGATCGGTAATTAATTAAACTTGGTTTATGATTTAAATTATTATGGCAGCCATATTTGAGATGGTCAATAATGATTTTGATAATAAAAATATTATTGTGATTTGAATAAAGTTTAATTGTAATCTTCATTTGATAAATTTTAATAGTAATCATAATTCTATTATTTGAACCAATTCTTATCCAAATTCCTTATATTACATCGTTTTCAATTCCAGTTGCATACAAACTCAATTGAGAATTTCAACTGTAAATACCAGAAGAATTCACATTATTTTACTACAGAAAATAAAGAGAGTCATGGTATAGAGAGATGCAAGATTTTATTCTTTTCTACCTTTCAAAATCAAGGTAAGATTCTTTTGTACAAGTGGTTTGTTTCCTTATATTTCTATATTCAATAATTTATGCATGAATTGCCAGCGGACCTTCGGGTTCTTTATCAAGAGAGATGAAGTCATTCAGGAATTCAAGATGACCTAAAATGAGTGTGTCGCTTGGTCATCGATATACTCCATAAGAGAACAGTGGTATGAAGTGTTTATTTTATTGTTATATAACTGTGCATGAAAGCTGCACGTATCTTATTGGGTATTTTTAAATACTAACTCTCACAAAATTTTATAAGTTAATTTGGGTTAATTGGAACTTTGTCAAGATGGTAATGTGGACTGCCCAGAGGAATTGAAGAAATAAAAACACTAAGTTTTTTTTATCTTACAGTTCATCAGATTGTCTATTTGTTCAAAGACACGTTTATTAATTAGTTAACTGATTATATTTAAATTTTTCAGAAATTTAGATTCCATGTTTTAGTTGATATTTATTATTGAAAATAAAGTTATATTTTTATTTATATCGTTTTCGCTTTTAACGTAAAGAAAATTAAATTTTTGGTAATCCTCCAGTGTTTATGAAATTTGGGTATTACAACCATCGGTAACACCACCGTCGCCGGCAGGGGGAATGCATGAAGACGAGACCTAATCTTCTCCCAAGTTGTCATCGCTCCTTGTGCATTTTACCCCAATTGAAAGCCTAAAGTGCCTTGCAATCATATCTTTCTTGTATCCACAACCGTAGCTGTTGTCGTAGATTTCACTCGCCATCTTCCTCCATTATGAACGTTGTTCCATCGCTTAAATTATCGACATTGCTGCGGTGGCGATGCATGCAGACGTCGTCATTACCACTAGAGCAGTGTCAAGAGAAGCCCTTAGAGCATTGTTGCAGCGACGTCGTAAGCACCGCTGTGTAAAGGCATTAGACGGTGATGTGCACTTCGCATGAGCTGCGGTGGGATCGCACACTGACGGTGATGGGAGGTTAAGGGAAAGAAGAGAGAAGGGAGAGAAAAAGAGACAAGGGAGGGCGACGTTCACGTCGAA
>CAIGRK010357583.1:0-11902 GCA_903798315.1 Fraxinus greggii | reverse complement strand
AAATAGGAGCCTTAGGTAGTGTTAAAGGAGAGCTCGAAATGAGAGTGAATCTCTGTGAGAAAAGGAGAGCTCGAGAGTGAAAAACTCTGTAGCATTCTGGAATAGAATTTTGTAATTCAAGGAGATAGGAAGTGATATCTCTGTAATTCAAGAGAGATGATATAGAGTGGTAAAACTCTTGTAAGTCTGTAGAATTCTGGAGTAGAAAGTGTAGATTGGAGAGGACCCTATCTGAAATTCTTTCTATTGATTCAATTTAATTGAATGTAATCTTTTGTCGATAAAGATTGAGGAAGAAGAACTATTCCTGTTAACAATTTTGTTCTTCATTTCTTTTCTGCCGGTTCTGTCTTTTTGGTTCATATTTCCTTCTGCTGGTTGTCAATTCTGTTTCCGTATTGCTAGTGCATTTTTTTGTAAACTTTGCATTGATCTTGGAGCTGAGGGGGAGATAAATCCCCAACTTTATTACGTAAATGTGTGATTGAAAATGAGTATAAGAATTAAAGAGTTTTGTTTTAATGGGAATCAAACAGGTGCTAAGTTTGATCTTAGCAATTTTTACCTTTGAAAGAATGTGCAACAAAACAACTGCATACCACTCCGGATTCTTTGTGGCTAGGAGGACTAACACTATATCAGATCTGCTTAAAAAGGGTCCAGAAAGTGTGGTGTTCACAGACAGAGCTAGCTTTCATTAAGAAATAGAACAGTATAAACCACTCGTCGAGAAATCTAAAGGCGTGTGCTTCAAACAAAAACTTATGTTTCCTGAATACCTAAAAAAAATATCAAGTTTATTTAACAGAAAGGATACGTTGATCAAGATCATAGTGTCCCTTTGGATTTGTTGCGCCGAAAACAATTGTTCTTGTGCTAAGTGCTGTTAGAAGACCATCCTGAAGTTTTAATTTATTTGAACAATCATTTCAAAGATGTGTTTGAACCTTGAAAAATAGGTTTTGTAATAGTAATTTTTGGGAGAATGTGTTAAATTTTTTTTTTTTTAAATTGGGTTTAGTTGTATATTATTTTATTTGGAAAATATGTGGAAGAAAATGAGTTCGTAAAAAATAACACTCAAACATGGGCATAAATACAATGTATAAACCACTGAGAAGTTAATTTTTTTCTGAACTTTTCTACATGTACACTCAAGTGTATGTCAGAAAAAAGATACGTCACCCTAAATGTGCACATGAATGTACAAGTAGAATATTCTTCACAGAATATACACAATCATGTATGCTTTAAAAAGATTTTGATAGGATCATTAACGTGATGATGTTACTCAGAATGGCACCTTTCTAATGGAATAGGAGAGATGCTACACCGCCAAGGTGCTAACATGTGCACACTTGACAGTTTTTCACTGACGGATGACAAAAAAAAAAAGGCAGCGCAACACCTGTATAGCTTCTATGAGTAATCGGGGGAATTACTCATGGGATAGATCAAAAGTTGGATTGGAATCCCCATTTCTTAGATCATAAAGTACATAAATGTATGGCCTATTCTTTAGAAAGATCTAGTTAGCATTGCACTTGGGGATGAAGATTCTTTTTATTGTATCTGGTTTTTAGACACTTTTCTTGAAATGAAACTTGTCTTTAGACGGTTACAATTACTTGTTTTCAATTCAGGAATTAGATCTACGTAACAAAAGAGGACACCCTAACATAGACGTTAACAGTTAGAAAAGCCGTATACTATTCTGCTCAACTTCAATTGCCCATAACAATGTCACGAACCGAGAAAAGGGAGATTTCAGACCATAAAGGAGATGGGACTGCAAGATTCAATAGGTACTGCAATTGGAGGGTAGGGAAGCTAAAGGCCTCAGTAGAAGCATTTACATTGAACTTCTAAGGTGCCCGAAGCTTCTTTTTCTTGATGAACCAACAAGTGGGCTTGATAGCGCAGCTTCATACTTCATTATGAATAGAATCATCAAACTTTCTCGGGAATATTTGTAAGGAGACAGGAGAAAGGGTTGCTGAGTAATTATACTTGTAAGAAACTGAAGCAGTTTTCGTAACACAAAATAAAATAATATCTTTATAGATATTCCTTAACATTGATGCAATTATATATCTTATGTGATCTAGGATGGAGGGCAATCGGAGAAGGGGATCCAAGCTAACTTAATAACACAATGCCTCGTTATTTTAATATAATTGGATTTTCTTACATGTGGTCAGTGATAAGTGAATTTTGTACACTTATTTAGGCTATTAAACCGGAGTATTTGTTAGTAATTTAGATAAATTATAGCTTAATTTTGTGTTAATTATATTTGTTAGGTTAAATTCAATACAAATTGGTAGAATTGGAAGAAATGAGGGAAAAATGGCAAAATCGAAAGAAATTCAAAGTTTGAGGAACAAAGTGTAAACTTTAGTTAATTCGGACTACAAATTCGTCCATGTTTTGTCATCTATGACCAAAATACTGAATGCTGCTCATGGATGACAAGAGCAAACAGGCGAGCGGGGGCCAATGTAGGCCCGCGCGAGGCATTGTTTTTCCAATCCAAGAGCCATTTGGCTCTACGACGTGCGCTGTAATTATGTTGGTGCGCGTGCGGGGCCATTCATGCAGATGAATCAGTAATTTCCTTTCACGATTTAAACTCCTTTGGAACCCAAATTGAACGTGATTTTGACCTACTTTTTGACTCTGATAATTACAAAATGAGGGTTACACATTGATAAAACATATCTTGCCTCTTCATACACAATAGTATCATCAAATTCATCAAGAACAAGATGTCAGTTATTATATTTTAACAAAGGAGATCAAGCCCTATCAAAGAATTGAAAGTCAATTATATCAAGATTTTGAAAAATTCAATATTGAACTTGAAGATCTACATCTTTTGAATTATTTCATAATTCATGTGATATTTTTCTATTATTCTTTTTGTAATTTATATATTAACATGATATGCTGGATCCGTTTTGTATTGGATGAAGATGAAGATGAACCCTATATGTTATTTGTTTTAATTCAAGATTAGTAGTTTAGTTTATTTATTGTATTTCTTAATTAATTTTGCATATTCATTGCATTATTTAATTGATTGGCCACCAATTAGATAATTAATTACTTGTTATAGTGTTGGGAGACTCACAATAAGTTTAAAACGAGGCAAAATTAACATGTGTGCAATAGATGTTAGGAATAATATTTATCACGCGTGCAATCATATAGATAATATAAACTTTAATACATTCGAATTCGGGTTAGAAATTTAATTTGTCTTAAAGAAGAAAATTATACTATCATAATTTTATCGATTGTCAAGAACGCATAAACGGAACTAAATTATAAATTGAAAATTGAAATAGATAGTAATAGGTGGATTCGAATTCCAATAAAATCATCCATAATTTAATACAAAATACTTTTTACTGTTTTCTTATATAATTTAGCAAAAAATCAAATCAAAATCTCCCTTTTATTTATATAATTCGAATTTCATACATAATTAATGGACTTGATTTAAATTTACTACTGTAAAACGATCTTCCAACTCATCAATTTTATTAAATATCCCGTAAGCGTGTGTATTTTGCACCAAACACTTGGGATGAAAATGATATCATGCGTCAACCGTCTGACTTCCATGCATATTCATATCTAATATCTATCTCGTATAAATCTCCACCTCACTCCCTCTCTCTTTGCGCTATTCTCTCTCTCCAAATCTACCCTCGTCCACTTTTTCTCTCGAAATCCCTGAAACGACAGAGAATTAACAAAAGATCCCAAGAAATATGCAAGCAAAAGCAATGGCTCTGACAACTACTGCCGCCGCTGCCATCCAGAACCCCTTCCTCCACCCTGTCCCGGACGCCGGAGCCGCCAAACCTTCAATTCCCATCAAGCGTATCTCAATTTCCCCGCTCCCGATTAAACCCAGATCAAAACCCATCTCAGCCGTCCAATCCTCCACCAACGTGTCGTCACCAAAAAGATGGAATCTTGATAGCTGGAAATCCAAGGAAGCCCTGCAGCTTCCAGAATATCCAGATAAAGTTTCCCTTGAATTGGTCCTCAAGACTCTTGAATCGTTCCCTCCTATTGTCTTTGCAGGTGAAGCTCGCAGCCTCGAGGAGAGGCTGGGCCAGGCGGCTCTGGGCAATGCTTTCGTTTTACAGGGAGGTGATTGTGCCGAGAGCTTCAAAGAATTTAGTGCTAATAACATAAGGGACACATTCAGAGTGCTCTTGCAGATGAATGTTGTGCTCATGTTTGGTGGCCAGATGCCCGTGATTAAGGTTTTTCAATTCCTCTAATATTTTTCTATAATTTGGCATTTTCTTTGAAGGAACTAAAACTTGCTGCTGAAAAAGGAAAAATGAAACTGAAACAATGTAATTGAAATTTTAAATTCAAAATTATTTTTAATTAAATTTGTTGTCTCCTGCAAATATTTTTTTCCAAGAAAAAATGGACCAAAAACGGGTATGGAGTGATTGGCAGTTGGCAATAAATTTTTGTAGAAGTGTGCTTTATGGACGAGAAGAAGGAAATTTGGATGAATAGTGTGGAACCTAGTTAATAGCATATAGGAAGAGATATAGCAAATTGTGGTTGAAGTATTCTGTTCTGTATGCTTTTTGTTCTGTTTCCACTAGTTTTGGTTTAACATGTAGTCTCAGATTTCAATGAGAAAATGTGTACTATTACTGTTGTAAAATACGAGTATGAATGGTGATGGGGGACGGAAATTCGATTTATACACCAAACTGGAGCTATTCTTCCTTCTTTTTACTGGAATAATCTGGCAAAGCTTAATCCATTTTACACTTAACAATACAAGCTTTGTGCTTTGAATGGAGCCATTGGCTGAACTTTCTTTGTTTCTGTGCACTAAAGCTGAAACCTTTGCTTAATGGAGGTGGAGGTGTGGTTACCACTGAAACTTCTGAACTTTAATTAGTACTTGAATTTTTCCTTTCTTCTTCATCTTCTTTTACATTAAACTGGTTTAGGCAATGATTTTAACTTCTGAATTTTAATTTAATTAAGTGCTCTATGTTGGTACAAGTATTTTATCTTCAAGAGATTAGTTTTATTCACTTGTACTATTCGTCCCTTTGCTTTAACAAATACAGAGCAAGAGTATCAATGAAAAGTATGCTTATATATAGCTGTGGAAGGTGGAAAATGATCCGGAATCCAAATTGAATCTTGTTATTCTTTTGTTACTTATGATTATAGAGTTAGAAACCTAAATTCTTATTCAAGATTCACATCTTTTTCTGCCCTATTCCTGACTGGGATTAACTAATTGTAATTGTATACAATGAAAATTGGGGATAAATTGATGATTGCTGTAAGTGGTTATTTAGGTGGGAAGAATGGCTGGCCAATTTGCTAAACCAAGATCCGATCCATTTGAAGAGAAGGATGGCGTGAAGCTGCCAAGCTATCGAGGTGACAATGTAAATGGGGATACTTTTGATGAGAAATCACGAGTTCCTGACCCCCATAGAATGATTCGGGCCTATACCCAGTCTGCAGCTACATTGAACTTACTCAGAGCATTTTCTACTGGAGGATATGCTGCCATGCAGAGGGTTACCCATTGGAATCTTGATTTTACCAAGCACAGTGAGCAGGGGGATAGGTGAGTATTTATTCAAACTATTGGTTTTATGAGAGTTCTTGTTTCAGCTTTCATGGATGAAATTTTTACTTTATTATTTCCACTAGATACCTTGAACTGGCTCACCGAGTTGATGAGGCCCTTGGCTTCATGTCCGCTTGTGGTCTCACGGCTGACCACCCAATCATGACCACGGCCGAGTTCTGGACATCACATGAGTGCTTGCTTTTGCCTTATGAGCAGGCACTAACGAGGGAGGACTCAACTTCTGGCCTTTATTATGACTGCTCTGCTCACATGCTTTGGGTCGGGGAACGCACAAGGCAATTGGATGGTGCACATGTTGAATTTCTAAGAGGCGTTGCCAACCCCCTAGGAATCAAGGTCACTACTGATAAATTTCATGGGACTCATTGAGTACCTTTTTCATCAATCAGTTCTTTTTATGTTGGATTAATATCACTGCCCTTATCGTGGTCTGAAAGATTGGTTTATGTGATTATATATTTTGGTAAAGCCGACTATTCATCTCATTTTTGATGCAGGTAAGTGATAAAATGGATCCAAACGAGCTAGTAAATCTCATTGATATTCTGAATCCTGAAAACAAACCTGGAAGAATAACCGTGATAACCCGAATGGGAGCCGAGAACATGAGGGTGAAGCTTCCTCATCTGATAAGGGGAGTTCGCCGAGCAGGTCAAATTGTTACTTGGGTTAGTGACCCCATGCATGGGAACACAATTAAAGCTCCTTGTGGACTCAAGACCCGTTCCTTCGATGCAATAAGGGTATATTACTACTATAATTTCACTTAGTAATGGCAAAACCCTTTTTTTTATTTTCTACATTTTGAAGCGTCTTTTAGTTGCTTTAATAACTCAAATATACGTCATTTGGCATGCTGGCCAAATGTTTGAAACGCATTATCTTAAGTTCTATCAAAATAATTGCTTGAAAATAATGCTTGCGTGCGCGTCTGGTTGCATGCTTCTCATGTGCCTGTGGCCTGTGGGTATAAGATTACTACATCAGTAGTTTGAACTGTTTCGATGTTCTGTCCATTCAATGGTAAGTGTGGAACCCTAAAATTTCTTAGCCATTGAAAGCCACTTATATTTTCGTAGGTGGCTACATATAAATCTGTACTTTTGTGAGGTGGGGGTCTAATTACGGCTCGTCAGACTTGCATATACTTGATTGGTACATTTTAAAGTTTGGGCTTACATATGTTTATAGATTCATGTTAACATGCTGTTCATAAGAGTCAACAGAAAAACCTATTAGTTTCGCTTCAATTATGAAACAGAATTCCTATCAGGGGAAGAAAAGAAAATTAAACCCCTGTTTGACAACCATTATTTTCAAACTCTTTTTTTTTACATAGTCGTTTTCAACCACTCTTTCACACAATAAAATATTTTTAATACAAGTGTTGATTGACTGATTTTTGGATTTCAAGATTAAATAGAAATGTTTAGTGATCGCAATGACATTAATTGTGTTCATATCCTTGCAGGCTGAGGTCAAATCGTTCTTCGATGTACATGATCAAGAAGGAAGCTATCCTGGAGGCGTGCATCTGGAGATGACTGGGCAGAATGTTACGGAGTGCATTGGAGGTGCTCAGACAATTACGTACAACGATCTCAGTTCACGTTATCACACTCATTGTGACCCGAGGCTTAATGCTTCTCAATCATTAGAACTAGCTTTCATCATTTCCGAGCGCCTCAAAATGAGAAGGCTCGGACCACAGCGCACTCTTTCATCTTTCAGGGTTTAGAAAAGCATCTGTTCTTTACCTTTTGCGTAGCTGAAAGCATCAAGTATTGCATCGAGTTAGTGCACTGTGTTAATGACTTCTAAGGTAAGATGCTTGTGAAAGTATGTAGGCCATTGTGTGTCCAAGGTTGGTGAAAGCATAAAACTTTAAGGACGTGTTTGTTATACAGTTCTTTATAACTTGTATTCAGTATTGTCTAACCTAACATAACGAACATTCTCTAAGTGGTTGTGAAATATAAAAGTGAGAATAGAGCGAGTTACAGTATGTGAAGCTTGTGTTTTTCTTTGATGTGGTTTCTCTCTTCATTGGGTTATTATAAAACAACTTAGCCTCGTACAGAATTAATTCTTTGATTGCCACCTAATGCTTATCTTTTACACATTTCTTTCATCTCAGATTCTCAAGCTGTTGTTAGTGGTTAATTTTAGGGTAAATTTCACTTTGGGTCCATAACCTTCCCATTTTGTGGCACTTTTGTCCACGTTCAATTGTTATCCCAGCCTCATCTTCGATTTATTAGCAAGATTAATCCTTACTAACAGTTTTCGTCTAAAAAAGAATTTATTGGAGTGATGTATAAAGACAATTTGCCTAACTACCAAAGAGACAAAAAGTAAATGTTAAAAATACTGTTCCTCTTCCAGTGACCCATACTGTTCCTCTTCCAGTGACCCACCTGCAAGCCCCACCAAACAAAAACTGCTATCACGCCATTTGCACCGCCACCGCCGATGGCCACCAACACCCAAAATCACTGGGAAAAAATGGCCAAAAATGTTTACACCTTTTAATTATTTCTTTAAACTCTCCTTTTTCTACGTAAGAGCTTCACATATTTTCAAATTGAAATATACTACTTGTACATAATTTTATGTACATAATGGTGTATGCACTCTCACATGAGATGGGACCTACATGTAGACAAACACTTCTAAATTTAATCATCAAAATCTGTCCTCTCCCCAAACAACAGAAAATGGCCTAGTTCAAAGTTTTTACTTCAAAAAATGAAAAAAAAAAAAAATTGACTTGTAGTGATGAACCAGGTGTCTACTTCAAAACCAGCTTTTGTTCAAATTGAAATTCAATAAACAAAACAGACAGCAAGATAACCTAAAATTCAGTGAAGCAAGAAACGTGGTGTTTAGCAGAGGAGGGTGAAATTGCGTCAGTAAACAAATGAGGAAACCTTCCAAACTTCACAGAATTAAATTGAGGAACATTGTGACATTTAAGTACACGCGATCCATAAAATGATGAATCTATCACGAACTTTTGTATCACTTCTTGTCATTTGAATTCTTCATCGAACAAGAAAGTAGCAACACTTTCTTGAAAACGAAAATAAAAGTTGAATCCTCTTCACAGATAAGAAAGTAAGAAATGTATCATTGAGTTCGAATACTGTTAGAAAAATACAGTGTAATTGTCAAATAATATGTATGTCACCGTTTTCAAGGTTATACGAGGAAATTGATGCAATATCCTTCCAAATAACATTGGTATAGCCAAATATTCTTAAAAAACATGTAATCAACTGGTCCTGAATCGCTTCTTCGGGAGGAAGAACTCGTTCTGCTTCTTTGTGCAAAGAGGTGACATCTTTATCTGCAATCCCACATGGCACAATATGCTTGTAGTAGTTCAAATCTGGATTTATATTAAACGCCAAACCATGAGAAGTAATTCCACAGGAAATTTTGACCCCAATTGCACCAATCTTTCTCTCGCCAACCCAAACTCCGGTTTCACCTTTTTGGCCAGCACAAGCTTTAACACCATACAGAGATGCTAATTCAATCATTGTTAATTCGAGGTTCTCCACGTACTTTCTAGCCCCAAGCCCCACATCCCTCAAAGAAATGATGGGATACAAGACAGCCTGGTATGGACCGTGAAATGTAATGTCGCCTCCACGTTGTGTGTAGTGAAGTTCTGCCCCCATGGCTTTAACTTCAGGCTCGGGAACCAACAAATTGTGAACAGTTCGCCTTTTCCCAAGGGTATATGTAGGTGGATGTTGTAGTGAAAGCAGAGTATCTGTAATCTTTTGTGTTTTTCTATCGGATGTCAGTTTCTCTTGGAGCTTAAGTGCCTCCAAGTAATTGACAACGCCCATCTTCCAGACCTCGAGGCTTCGAGGAACTCTCATTCCCTAAACATAATTAGCAATCGTGAGACCATTAATTTCATGTTCATCTCCAAAGACATACCACATCCATTTCAAGAATATACTTGTGAAGTTAAGCAGATTCAAAAAGAGGAAACTTGGATGTTTATTACTTTGATTGTATTCTCGAGTTATTTAAATGTTCAAATCAATATAAAATGGAAAGATACAAAACCCTTTTGAGTAGCTGATAAGATGAATAAGAGAAACTCTTTCATAGCCAAGGCACAAAATTAACAAAAGAAAGTTGGGGAATGCCCAGACTATTTAGAAAACAATACATACTCATTATATCTTTTAACATTCCGTGATGAAGATGTAAAGGAAACAATTTTTAAACTTCAGGGGTGTAAACTAAACAATATAAAGTGCGGTGAACTTTAAAAATGGTTTATTTTCACCCTCAAACTTCACAAGTGTGTGTCAGGCTGGCTAATGTGGCGGTAAAATGAAAACCATTTTTATCGTTAACAATTTAATGTTTGATAATCAAAGTAAAATTTAATGTTTATGTACATTGATTATTAGTAAAATTAACCTAAAGTACTAGATTCTAAGCCACTTTTAAGTCCCACCTAAACAGATGATAGTAGATTTTTACTAGAAAAGTGCCTTTCAAAAATTCAAAAGATCGCATATTTGTAAGGGCATGTAAGGCTGTGAACATATAGTATATCATCATAATTGTTCCACCTGTATAATTCAAGTAGTCGATAAAAGCACAAGAGAAGAATATAGCACCAATTGTTCTAAACACTACACTCTGTTGAAGAACACAATACAACATTGCATCATGAAAGTGGCTTTTTCTAAACATGGAGAAAGGCTAGTTAATGTGTGCACAAGTTTTCAGCTCCGAATACACAAAACAGTCTCTTAAGATTTTACATGCTCCAACAACAAGCTGCCAAGTGTTATACCACCTCGTCTAATCGCTTAATTTTGCAGATGTGAGCCCTAAAAGTGTACATATGTAGTAGACCTTTCATAAGGAACTGAATTCAGTTTGAACATAAGAGGGCATTGTTGAAGACGCTTTTAGACGAGGTGGTTTAATGTTGATAAAATCTTTTCCAACAAATGGATTAATGTGAAGAACCAATTTTACTTATCCCACATAACAACACAAGACTCCCAACTTTTACCAACATCAGAACACTTGACACAATTTTCACCTCTCCATCCTAAAACTCGCCCACCTTGAAAACCATCTGCTCTTCCCTTGTTTTATGCAGTTTATAACACAGAAACACATATGAAGACAATAAAACATTAAACTTTCAACATTTTGCAGAAACAATGAAGCAGATAGAATGGTTTCAAATATTAGATCCATGGGGTAAATGAAACTACGAATAGCCATACGTTTTACATAAAAATCATCTTTCCCTTATCAGAACCAAATAACAGTAAATCTCCACGAAACCACATAATTAAGAAATAAAACTCACCAAGAAACAATTAGAGAACTCGCTAGAACGAATTTGCTAAACACCGAGTGATGATGAACCGAAATTCCAAAACCACCAAGCCCAATGTGAATTTTCAATAAAAAGATTTCAAAAAGAACTTGAGAAAAGCTAAAGAAATGATTTCTATAGCAAAAATCTTGAAGGGGAATCTATAGAGCCCAGATCAAGAAACTTGAAAACTCAGTAGAGGGATTCGACAAGATTGAGGGTTCGCAATCTTGTGACCCAAACAGGTTCCCCCATAAATGGGCAAAAAAGCCCAAATGAAGCAGAAGGACACAATAGATGATATTGAAGTATTGAACAGAATCTGAACACTAGACAGAGAGTGTAGAGATATTTGTTGATTGGTTTCGCAAAATCGGTATATTTCTACTGTATTAAAAGAGTCAATCTGTAGGTTACTGTACATTTCTGCAGTATTTTACCTTCCCATTTTATCCTTGGTTACTGTTTTTTCTTTCCCATTTTATCTTTCCCACAACAAAGGAGCCAACTCGTCGTGTACTGTTCATTTTTGAAGCGTTTTTCTTCCCTATTTTATCATTTCTGCAATTGTTGACCGAATATGATGCACTCACACAACTCTTGACTGGGAAAATTGTTCACTAGGAAAAGACAATAAAGCAATTATAATTATTCACCCAATTCCACACTAACAGTGTTACGGAGGTTACAATTCAATACAAAATCGTGTATTTCGCCGTTCTTTATTTAGACTTACCATTATTAGAATTGGGATCTCCATGGAAAAATTGAATTGCACAAACGAAAATAAATCCCACTAGGATCTATCAATTCAATCAATTTTCTTCATTACGACAATAATTCCTTATTTTGTGATTCATGAGCAC
>CAIGRK010357550.1:0-10126 GCA_903798315.1 Fraxinus greggii | reverse complement strand
ATATCAACTAACTACAATCCTGCTAATGTAGATACTAAGGTACTGCCCTTGAACAAATTTCTAGGCTATTTGACCTTGCCGAATGTGGTTCTTTGCTGACCTGTAGATGCAGTAACTGTGCTTATGATATTTGTGATTTTTTGAATAACCACTGATGATTGTGAATCATTGTACTAAAGTAGAGTATAAAGGGAATTTGTTGGCACGATTATGCAAATGACCCAATGGACTGAAATATTGAAGGCCTAGTTAGCTGAATAATTTAGTTTAATACTTTGTGCAAAAACGTGTTTTTTGGAATGCTTGAAACTGTGTTACAGCTTACCTGATTTTGGATGCCCAGGATGTCGCCATGTATCACATCCACAGCAGTTGGATTGGTGACCATTAGGTGACTCTTTTAAAGGGCTTCTAGGGTTGGATCACTGTACACTTTTGGCTTTGAGATATTTTCATTTTCTCTGTTGTTGCGCCGTTTCTAGAGTCTTCTCCTTCTTCTCTGTTGAAATCAAAACACTCTTTTGATTTTGAGTCAATCTCTTAAAACCTGTGTAATCTTGT
The DNA here is from genome assembly GCA_903798315.1 of Fraxinus greggii. Lineage (NCBI taxonomy): Eukaryota > Viridiplantae > Streptophyta > Magnoliopsida > Lamiales > Oleaceae > Fraxinus > Fraxinus greggii. The sequence goes on along the minus strand of CAIGRK010357550.1, from coordinate 9,565 downwards.
GTGTTTATTGGTTGAGCTGAGTTGTTACTTGTTCTTGTGTGAACTATTTTGGCGAAGGAGAGGTGTTGCGTTTCTAGGGTCGAGTCTGAGTGTCTACCCTTTGTAATCTCACTTTAGTTGTGATTTGTACTCTGATAATGGTTGTTCTTCAATGATTTAAGCACTGAGTACCAGATTCTGAGCTTGAGGGCTTCGACTAATAAGATGAGTTATTTTCAGTTTATTTTGATCATTTTACAGTTCATTTTTGGTTTCTGTTTTTAGTGTGTGTATATATATATATATATTGTTGATCTTGAGCTAATCTTTGTGAATCTCCTCCTAACACGCCCAATTTTCAATAACTGTGATTTTACCCTTGTGAATAGCATCCACACTTTTCCCTCTACAAAACTTGCTTCAATAACTTCACTAACTGGTAAGGCATCCTTTGGCAACGATAACAAGGACAACCATAGCGACCAGCTCCATCTCCTTAGTTAACAATGCATTCTCGAAATCTTCATTAATTTGATTGCGGGTAGTTCGTAAAAATTTGGAGGATCATCATAAAAGTCGTATGTCCAATCTTCATCCCCTAGTTTTTTTATGATTCAAATGAGCAAACAAGTTGGTTGAGCCCCTATCTAATCGAATAAGATCATCACCCCATGTAGATAGAATGCATAATCGTCCCATTGTGGTGATGTCATGTATATAGTGGATGCACCAACAATACCTCTCACCCATGATCTTGCAGTTGCACTTCCTACGGCGAGATGGTGTCCTCCACTGCCATCCCTCTGACATGTCCAATCACTGCCAACAATGCATATNTTGATTGCGGGTAGTTCGTAAAAATTTGGAGGATCATCATAAAAGTCGTATGTCCAATCTTCATCCCCTAGTTTTTTTATGATTCAAATGAGCAAACAAGTTGGTTGAGCCCCTATCTAATCGAATAAGATCATCACCCCATGTAGATAGAATGCATAATCGTCCCATTGTGGTGATGTCATGTATATAGTGGATGCACCAACAATACCTCTCACCCATGATCTTGCAGTTGCACTTCCTACGGCGAGATGGTGTCCTCCACTGCCATCCCTCTGACATGTCCAATCACTGCCAACAATGCATATTATTGGTGTTGGAATGCTAAGAATTCAAGATGTTCATATATTCAAGAAATAAAGATTTAGAAATTTACCCAAATTCAATAATCAATTTCGTGACCAGATCTGAATCACGAACTTTCAACTTTTGATTAAAAAAACTTAGCGCTTCAAATGTTTAAGCCTTCTATGTTATTATGCAAAGTCAAGACTACACCAACATCTGGAAACCTCCTTTTAGTTAAATAGAAAAATTAAATTCGAATTGGATGGACCAAGAAAGAATCAAGAAAACAAGAAAATAATATTTTCAATTTTCTCTCTCTTTTTTGTATATATTTTCGATCACCCCATGTGTTTTATACATAGGAGAAAAAACTTACCAAGTCCAAGTTAAATAAAGCTACAATTTATTTAATTGCATATGTAATCTCTTAACTTTAATTACAATTACAATTATAAATGTGTCCAAATCTATTCGAGCTACCATAGGAATATGTTCGGACATATATAATGGAAACTCCAACAATTAGATTATGTCTACTCGATCATCGACTACCCAATTTAATTTTTTAGTCTTTGTCTTTCGCTAAAGCAAAGATTGCACCATCGAAATATATAATATCACATAAGCTAAAACATATGTAACGTTATTCTCTGACCTACCGTGTATATATTTCATCACCATCCAAAAATCGATAGCTTGTTATCCACTAATATTATCACTAACTTAAGTCATATTTTCTTCAATGATCCTATGAATCAATCACAAATGTCGAAATTTTGCCGTCGCTAAACATTAAGCTGAAATTTATAAGCGTGTAACATAAAATACTTAAGTAATCACTTGGTATATTTTTCGGGCAATGGTTTCCAACATGAATTTGTGTTCACTACTACATCTATTGTCAATCTCCCAACTCAATGCTATATTTACTTAACCAAAATCAGTATCTCTTATTGGTGAATCAAATAATCATTAGACTCATTGTCAAGGGAATAAGATAAAATACTCGATGATCAAGTGAAACATAATTCGTCGCATGATCATGCTATAAAATTTAATTCAACGTATGTTAACTTCAATAAGCTTCAAGTGTACTGGTGTCTTATTATACCATTTCTGCAATAAGGACAATACCAATCACAAATAATAAATCAGTTAACACTACAACCTTCTATACAAAGTATCAGCCTTTATGCATTGCTCACAAGTTTATTTCTATAACCAAAATATATGTTGTCTCACACAGTATTTCCCAATGTAAATACATAACTTATATTATCACAAGTAATCGTATGCACTTTTATTTGCACGCTCAACATTAAATAAAATACAATAATACTAAATAAATAAAAATTAATTGATTTTTAATTACAGCAAAAAATACTATGTGATCATACAATCCAAGAGTAGAACCAAAACTATGTCTACTTGAAAATACGTAATTTGACCATAACAACACCTATAGGAGGGTGAATAGGTGATTATGTGGTATTAAAAATTACTTAACCATTAAATAGCAACAAGTCACTACTAATTATTTTCTTGATGGTTAATCATGCAATTCAATTATTCCTATGTTGAAATACCGCATTTAAGTAAGCAATAAACGAACACAAGAATTAATCACGCAGAAACTCAACGGGATAAAAACTTCAAGCACTTTGCCAATCAACAATCCACTATAAACGATTTATAACTTACAGTCTACTAGACTAGACGACGACACGTACTATCTGATCTCCTGATTGTAATTCCAACAGCTCTCCTGGATTCTGTGCTCCTGCACCAACTCCCAACTGCAGTTTTCAAAGCTCTCCTAGATTACGTTCTCCTGCAGCAACTCCTAACTTTGTGAAATCGTTTATCTCCTGTAGATCCGTTAAGAACACCACGTTCTTCAACGACTGGAACCCCAGTCACCTTCCCTTGATCTTCAGAAGCTCTGATAGATATGAAGGAAGCAGCAATTTGGTGTTTAGATTATGAATATGATGTTTTCACCGCCAAAAGTCAATAACAAGATGAAGATTGAAAGCAATTATATGAAGATGATCTCAAAGGAATATATTTCTCTCAATGTTCAACCTCACAAAATCGTTCTATTGCATTTGACTATTTATATGTAGGTTAGGAAATGAATTGGCCAGATGAAATGCCTTTAAAAAAGAATTGAAAAATTCCCTAATAACACTATCGCTCGAGCGAAGGGTGTGAGATAGTCGAGCGACAGGTTGTCGCTCGAGTAAAGGCAAGGCGACAGTCGAGCAATGAAATTTCTGTTTCTGATGCTCAAGCCAAACCTTGGCGATAGTTTAGCGAAAATCCACGCCGTTTATTCCTCCTTTTCCATTCTCGAACTTAGACCAAAAATATCATAACTTTCCCTAATTGTATACTACTCCTTGACTTTTTCAAACATATCAACTTTAGTCATTTTTGTTCACAAGCTTGCCAATTATATTAAATACCTAACACTACTTGTTGTGCCAACAAATTAATTTGTTGGTGAACTTGTATCATCTTCGCCACCTGAACTCCATCATCCGTGGCTTGATTGTGAGTGTTGGGTCATCTCCATGAGAATCTCAATGCACTATTACCAATTATGATGCAGCGAAATTGAAAAAAAAAATGGAGCGATGGATTAACAACCGTCGATTCCCATGAATACTAGTAGTAATCAATATGAACTTCAAGAACCTCCAAATCAATATTGTTCTATTATAACAAAGCTGAATTTTTTTTGTTCACCCTACATGGATAGGAAATACATCAAACAAGAAACAAAGTTGTCTACTCAATTATCAAATGAGGTACCCAAAAAAAAAAAAAACACTGTTATAAAATAGAGAGAAAGGAAGAAAAAAATCAGAGAAATTAATAAACTTGTGTGTATCATATTGAGGACGAAATGTCCATATTTATAGGAAATAATTAAGAATATAATAGTGATAAAAACTAGGGTTGTAGGAGTATAATTATCATTCACCAATCATCATATTATTTACAACACTCCCCTTGAATGACAAACAACAAAATATTGTCTCGTTAAAATCTTGTTAAGAAAAGATAAATTTTGATAAAAAAAAAAAAAGAGTACAATTGCTCCTTGATTTTAATAGATGAACATTCTTGCGTCAAACAATCCATATCTTTTACGTCAATATTTTCAATATTGTAATTCCTGGTAAAGTATGTTTCATGTTTCATGTTGTCTAGTATAGTCTTCAAATAAATCCGTCTACATACAAGATATTTATCAATCTTTGATGACTGTAGTGACATGATGATTCGAAAAATAGCTCTATTGATCTATTCGAAATTCTCACATATACAAGAGTCTTATTTTGAGGGTAAATATTTTTTATGATATGAACATTCATTACACAAAAAATGTCTCATTAAAACCTTATTACGAAAAATCATGTGAGAAGAATTTTAATGAAGAAAAAATAGTACGTTGTTCTTTTGAATACGCTACAAAAATCGCCTCATTAAAAACTTTGTCAAGAAAATTCAGTTGGACAAAATTTTGGTCAAGGGAAAACAAGTGCAATGCATATTAACTCCCTTTCATGTTAATATCACTTGAATTATATGCTTCAAACATAAAATTCTTCAAGGATAGTGTTAAAACTAGTCAAGATAAGTTGACCATAATCACATTTATTACACGCATATCAAATTTCATACATGGTGAGGCTAACAAGATACGGACTTGCAATTACATCCACTACATGATAGTTTATCTGTTTCTACAAGTTTTTGCGAAATTTATTATCTTAAGAGTCGTATATTACATTTTTAGGACTTTATTTTCTATTTTCATTTCTCATAATTATATATATTTAGGTGTTTAGACTATAGATCCAGAAACTTCAAATTTCTCTAGTAAATTCAATTTGTTAGGATTGCGTCCATTTATTTTGGTCAATCATTGTTTTAATAGATATGTTTTAAAGAATTTATTTTGATTCTTTGCTATTCATATTATGATGTTGTACATCATGTATAAAATTGTTGTGGACAATTTTTTTCTTTTTTGATTCTATTTTTTTTCTCATAATGACATAATTTATTGGGATATCTCAATTTTCAATATTTTTTAGTACCTGAACCTCTTCTGGAATTTCACATTTTGTTACGCTTCCTAAGTGGGACTACTTTCCTTATTTTCTCCATTTTTCTTTCTAGAGAACTTGACTTGGAATGGAATGACATCAAGCTTCAAGCGTGTTATTGATATATCAAATATAATGTCAACGAATTGTCCTTTCACGAGTCATTTCGAGTTGGAGCATTTAAAGCAGTATGTGATATTGTTAATCTCTTTGATCAGTAAATGTATTTTAAGTGAATTATTTTTCGAACTTCATGTTCGAATTGTCTTTTGTGGGGATCTAGACGATATAAGGATGCATTTGTACATTATTTTCAAGTTCTTAATTTCTTCCCTAATATTGAGAGAATTGTCCAATCAAATTGAATATTAGTATTCTTTACTTTCTATCTCAGTGAATTGTAGTGGATCAATTGTACATATAGTGCACTATTAAAATAATTAGATGAAAAAATTAAACTATGACCATTAGCCAATAACAGGAAGAACTATGGTGTTATCATTATGCGTAATAGCATTTCCTAAACAAAAATGAGAATTACTTTGCTCTCAATAATAATGATTAAAAAATTGATCAGAGACATTTAACAAGCAATCGTGTTGAATTGTTTATCGATATCCCAACTAGTATTTATTAAAATGTTAATATTCGCTATTATATATAAGACACGCCGTTTTGATTGTATAATCTGAAAATTATGCTAATAATTTAAAATTTGAACAGTAATTGTCACGAAAATATTGTTCATGTAAAATACCGCAAGTGTATCGTTCGTTAACAAATATTAAAATGAATTTTGAATCTAAGTATCATTCCTACACAGATTGTACTAGTTCAAATTCGAATTAACTTAACATTAACCGAAACAATAGAAATTTGTGATTTTTTTTATAACTAAATTGTGATCTAATAATCCACTTATGAATGCAAGACCTAACTCAACTAAAATAAATGTAAGTTGTCTAAAAATATGATGATGAAAAGCGTACTGGGATCCCGAATCCTTTTATATCAATCCCCTTTAATCACGATTCAATTATGAAAACCAATATTCCTAATTTGTTTAACACTCTCTCTCGAATAAAATTAAACATATTTTTACATGTGACCCGACTATATTTTTATGACGGATGCAAACATATAAAAATGGATTAAAGATTTGTGAATACTTAAAGATCGTGTAAAGTATAGTGGTATATTTTTATCCCCTAGCGAATTCTACAACAATTGACACTACGTCTAACTTATTTTCAATCTTTCCAAAGTAAAATAAACCACAAAACGCATACAACTTTTGCGCATATAATTGTAGAGAAAATTAAATCAATGTCAATCATTCATTAATTAAAAACATGCTTTGAACATCAATAAAAAAAAAAATCACCCATTAAATATTCATGATACAAGATTCATCCAAAATCCTAGTACTAAAATAATCTAGCCTAGCATAATGTCGAAATTAAACAAATAAAAGTGGAACAACATCACCAGGAAATTGAAGGAACGTGATTAATTTTCCAAATTCCTTGTACAATTATTGATGATTAATTGCACAAAAAAAAAAAAATTTCTGGAATGATTCACAATTGCTGCTGCCATTTATTCCTTCTTCTGTGTGTCCATCCCCTCTTAGTCTCTGCCGTATTCTGTTTCTTTTTAGAGAGAGAGAGATGTTGTAAGTACAAGAAAATTTCACAGGTTTTTGCACGGGGAGACACCCGCAGATTTATTCTTCTTTTTATCCACAGCATTATCCCAGCAATCCTTTTCCAAATACAATTGGTTGATGGCCCAAATTTAATTTAATTCTAATTCATTTCCTTCCTCCCATCAGATTCCAAGCCCACAAAAGAGTCCAAGTTCCTTTTGGGTTTTCACTCTAATTGCAATTTCAACGCCCAAGTAAAATAATATTTTTACTAATGCCTTATCTTTCTCAAATAATGCAATTTAGTCATTGAGTTCATCAATTGTGCAGTCCTTGCCCTCTTCAATTTCTACTTTGTGGAATTTGATCCTCTACTTTGAAGCACACTTATTTTGGGCCTTCAACTTCTATTCACGTGCAATCTAGTCCCCAAGCTTCAATCCAACAACTTTTATTCACGTGCAATCTAGTCCCCAGCCTTTCATCCGACGGCCAATTGATCATTCTTTCTTTTTCAATTGCTTAAAAACGGAGCACTGAAATAAAAGAAAATTAACTTAAGTTAAGTATTCAATATTTTGACGACATAAAAGCACAGTAATATAGTTTGAATATGTGCAAAAAAATACATTTATCAGTAATTTTGCAAATTTTAAATTATAAATACCACGCAATTATCTGATAGATATATCAAATGTACTATATATAAATAATATTTAGATGATCAACACGTAAGGTGATGAAGCTCCATATATTACCCCTAATTAATTTTCAAAAATGTAGGAAATTCAGTTCCTATTTCAATTAGTCACGATCAATGACCAGTTTTCAATAAAAACAACAAACATCATATAAAAATTCTTTGAATTGAAAAATCTTCTAATTCTTACCATTATTTATCCAATGATGGTCTAAACATGTCAAATAATGAAATATGAAAGCTGTTGAACTTCTGGTTCTAGACATTACTCAATTGTACTAATGTATAGTATCAATTAATGATACATATTTTGGAAACTTAATATGTTCATTTTTTTATTTTTTTTTAATTTAGTAGAGAACAAATTACAGCATTAGTAAAATTTATCCTTACGTATAAAAATCAGCAATTCTAGAGTTTTCAATCAGATCTATAGAATCTAATATTGGATTAATATAATCGCTATTATTTTTGTCTTTCTCCTTCAAGGGGTTGTGACAAATTTTATTAGATAGTCGGTATTTGTCATGTACTGAAAATGATTTAAAAAAATGTTCTTTGTCATTTTCTCAACAGAGAAAGTCAAAATAAATTTCTATCAAATTAACAATGAACTATTTAACAACATCCATATAGTATGTTCAAAATATCTATTAATAATTAACTATAACCGATAATTGATGTTTAAATCAATGAAATAAAATAGTTTAAAGAGATTTAGATATTTAAATGAAACACATTTAAATTTCAAATTTGAGCAAAATTCAATAATGTAAACAACATTCTTTTAATATCCAAACTAAATAATTTAGATTCAAAACTTTTGCTTTAAATTTTTCTTGCAAACGGTGAATCAAAAAATATGTAATCAAAACCTTTTTTAAGACTATGAACTGACAATTTGAAATTGCTGTTCATCAAAATGATTGAATTTCATTAATTTAACAATTAAAACTAAACAAAATATCACGAGACACAAGAAAAACTGAACGAAATATCACGAGATACAAGAAAAACACATACTTTTCAACTTACGATGTTTATCGAGATTCTTACTACCCAGAAGCACAACGATTTTACTCAATAATTTAAAACTTAAAAATTTATGCTCTTTCGGAGCAATAATACAATATTTTCCAATATATTGTAATGTCATAATTTGTGTTTTTTTACAGGCAACAAAAATAATTCCTTCTGAAATAATTAGAGAAAAATTATTCTGCTAAGATATTGATTCTAAGTTTATACTTTTCCAAGAGTAATAATACAATATTTAAATTGAAATCTATAAATTTATAATTATTCAAGAATATTAATAAATATAGAATATGCTCCTTCCAAATATTAATAAATATATAAAAGAATATTGATTTGTATTAATTGATTCAAACAATTCTGTAATATTTTTGTGAAATATTTAAATGGCTGAATCGTATTTCATTTCAAAATAATAACTGATTATTTTTCTAATATATTAATTTAATATAAAAATATGTTTTTTTTTTCAGGACAATTTATCAATATTATTTTGAAATATTGAAAACTATAATAGCATGCTCTTCATGAGCAATAATATATTATTTTTAGAATAATAAACTATGTAATGATTTACCTTTCGAGTGTAAAAATATAATTTATGTTAGATCTTATATTATTATACTCTTTGAGAGCAACTAAAATTTAACTAGAATAATAGTAAAAATTATAATGTGTTATTTCAAGAGCACTTTGTACTTTAATATTACTTTTTCAAGAGCAATAAATTAATATTCTTCTATAATATTGAAAACCATAATTTCACATTGTTCAGGAGTATGTAATATTATTTCAAAATAGTATAACGTTGTACATTTTTTTTCCATAATCAATTGAGTTTCATGTTGGATTTAATTTCTTACGCAGGCTACATAGTTAAATACAATTATATTAGGCTATCTAAATTCATGGATTGATCAAGCGATCTAATTATTGGACTCTAGAAATATCTAATTGGTA